>RXPK01000293.1:0-275466 GCA_004143645.1 Protaetia brevitarsis
ATGGCGAATATAATATAGTGATCTAATCTTATATCATCTGCCCACTTGGAGTGTCTTGCGCAATCTGAGATGCTCCCTTGTCAATAGTTCCGATTATCACACAATCCAGAGACAAGACATCTAGAAGGCATTACTGATTGTTGCTATAAGAATACTCTTTAATATTTTTCTTATTCTCAAACCACTCCAGCTTCTACTGCGAGGTTGTCCACTACTTACCAATATTTGCAAATTAATTAGCATGGGCATTTTACTTTCAGCGCTTTGAAAATTGCGGTAGGACATTCAAGGTGTTTAACATCCCAACTTAGTATAGGCAATGGATTCCATTCAATTTGTTTAAATCATAATTTAACGGTACAACTCACTTACACAGTCTGCTTATGTAGAAGAAGGAAAGTCATGCACACCTGATGGCACTAGAACCATGATCGCAATGTCAAATCTGAACAGTTCCATAGGCTATGGAAACAGCTCAAATACCAACTCATCTCGCTGTTTAAAGTTCTAATAAAAAGACATCATTAAGTCACAATGTTTACATAGCCCAAAACTAGAGTAACAGGCCTAGAAAGAATGTAAGAACAAAAGATTCAATAGATCAAATCCAAAACAAAATTTAATCTCATTTGTATTTGCTTCATAGTTATTTTACAAACATATAATATGACTAAATGTGTAATTTCAATAAGTACCTTAATCATTTAGCTAGAGAAGTCCTAAGTACAATAATATTTTTTGTTTAGGTTACTAATAAAGTGTATACCATTCGATGAGTCAGAAATGGTCATAACGACTTTTTCTACTGGAATGTACAACTGAAGAAACACTAATTGTCGGAAAAGTTATTAGGATGAAATCGTTGATTAGAAACCACAAAAGTGCGGTATTAATACCAATGTTAATAATAATTGCTTTATATCAAATAGTCCTACCTAATTGAATATGTAGTAAATTATAAAAAGACATAAAAGAATATGTAATACGTCAATCTCCATTATTTAATTGTTAGGCTTTACATGTTTCGACCTATTCGGGTCATCATCAGAGGTAATACAATATACAGAAAAGTATAATTATTTAAATTGATAATTTATCTAGAAGCACTTACGTTAAAAAATAAAACTAAAATAAAATATAGATGAATTAAATAACAAATAACAATAATGAATATATGAAACTATGTTTGGTTCATTTATTAATTGAATGGTGCTGAGTCCTTTTTGTGTATACTAATTTCAACTATTCTGTTATAGTCTTACTTCTTAACATACGTAATTCTAGACAAATAACTTCAATTTTAAATAATTAAACCCTTCATTATTATTATTATAGATGGCTCGTGAAGATGACCCAACTGGATTGAAACATATAAACCTAACAATTGAATTTGGAGATTGAATATTATTCTATTTCGTCATTCATAATTGCTTTAATCTGCATGACAAACTAATATTATGTAGTGTCAATAGAGAAATAAGATTTACATTAACATTAGGTGTAATATATTTAAATGAAATTCTTTGCACCCGCAGCGCACCTGTTATCTGTTTGTTTGTAATATAAGTTTGCACTGACACGTTAATCTGCTTGATTGTTATTGGCATTTCATTTTTAAAACATAGATTGAATGTCACAATTCTTAATGTGAGTTAAAATTAAATAAAGATTAATGTATTGGAGCAAATGACTGTAACAAGAGCCTAAGCACCCTGATAGATTTACAGATATGCATAAAATCCACAACTAGTTCCATTACATATAGTTTTGTTTGCTAAAACAACAATTTACAACTATAAAAACTCTAGAAGCAATATTATGCACATAATCACTGCATATATTAAAATATTCAGCGACATTTTATTTTATATATATACATTAAGCATTTCACGCGAAATAAAAATTGTTTCGGATTCATAAACGGCGCACAAGCTCCAATTGACAACCAACATAAAGTATTGAACGACATCTCGTGGGTAATACAATGAACACATCTAGCAGAAGTGCAGAAATCTGCCTCCGATAATGAAGAAAACATGGTAACAGTAGCAAACATCTAGTTTGGAAAACGGCCAGCGAGGTGGCAGTCGATCTTGAAAATTCTACTATTAAATAGCACATTAGAAATTTTGTGATTTAATAGTTTATTGTATGTATATATTATATTTTTGTTTCTATTGTGCAAATAATTATATAAATAATCGTTAATATTAATACATGTTTTGATTCAAAAAGTTTTAAAGGTTAACTATTTGTACGAGTAATGAAACAACTGTCAGTTAAATTTTATATGAAAATTTATTAAAGTATATAACATTTACAAAATATACACATTTACAATATATTATGCACAGTAAAATTTAACAGGCATCCAGTTATCTGAGGGAAAAGTTATTGTTCTTATTTGGTTTAACCGCTAATTGTTATAGTATTAAACAGCTTCTTTTTCATATTGGAGATTACATTTTATTATTTTTTTAATCCATGTTATGTTTTTGCTTTTGCATTGTTTGTAGAAAATAATAGAAAAATAAAAGAATAAGGAAAAACACAGAGGGAACTAAGACATTATACAGCAGTCGAAAAACATCTTTTCAGGAACTTTGTATAATCAGTATTCTATGTCTTTATCGGTATATACTAAGTTACAAAAAAAAAGTAAATATAAGAAAAACTAACGTACAACTTATCTCTAGAAAAACTTAAGTCGTGATTTTTTACAATTAAACTATACAAGTGTATAATCAACAGTTAAATATAATATTATCTTATTTACCTAAAAAGTGTCAATAATATAAGTTAATTACACAATCTTCTCTTCAAGTCAATCTCATTTTCAATTAAATTGTTTGTTTTATACATATTTATTTAAAAGCGTATGTCTCCAGTACTTAGCAGCAGCTATTTCTTAGGATCCGTAAATACTATGAAAATTTCGTCCAAAATAGATAATGCATGGTACTTGTGCAGTAGGAACATGGCAGTTGAGAAACTTGGAAAATCATGGACGCGAATTATAAAATGGAAATCTGTATAATTCGGTTGGGGAGAGAAATGCACAAAATTTTTATATAAATAAGTAATATAATTATATTTAAACGGTTCAGTTAATTTGATCTTTTCTAATTTTATGTTCTGTAATTTATTGTATCAAACATTCTATAATATAAAATCGCCGGTGTATTTTGATGTTCAATTAGCTTTACTTAACATCAATTTGACATTAGTTTCATTCAAATGCAGTAGAAATTGGGAGAAAGACATTTTTGAGGTATGTTTAGGTGAGTACAATGGTCAAATATTGCCTATTCGTAGAAAATTTTCAAGAAAGTCGAATCCAATCAAAGTTTTCGTAGCACCCTAAGTTAAATTTCGTTTTTATGTTAATTTTGAGCATTTACAGAACTAGTGAAAGATTTTGATTTGTACAATTTTCTAATCGATGTAAAAAAAATAATTCGCCCCTAAAATCGCATCCATACCCTTTACATTCGTATTGGTGTATAAAACAAGCTTTCCCACTCAAATGTAATAGGGCAATCCTATAATATTATTTATAATAATTAACATTTTGACATTATATCGAGGACGACGTCATAATTGCAAACTAATCTAAATAACTAGCTTCCGTAAGCATCACAACATGCTTATCTGTCTGAAGCAATTATTTTTGAGGTGTTTTTAATGATTCTCGCTATAGATATATATTTCAAATACACGAAGCGACTATATTCCTCCTATTTTACAGCAAATGTTAATAAAGGCTAGGGAAACCATATTTTAGAAGTGGCAAAATACGGTGTAAAACATTTAAAAAATGATCTTTCGTTGATAATCATTTTTACAACCAGTATTTGTACACATTCAGAGAACAGTTAAAATAATGTGTTTTTTTTTTCAAAATGATTTATCTAATGTATTTATTTAATTGTACAATTAACTATTACGTTCTATACAACAAATAATAATTTATTACATTAATCTTAATTCGTTAAATTCCCATGATTTTTTTTTTTTAATGTAATTTCGTTTTTGTAAATCAGAATCAATAAAATTTAAATGCTATTTTGAAACAATTTAAATCTATAATATAATAATAATAATTATGATGATAAAAAAAATGAAATCGAGATGTCTTATTAGATCGAACCTAATTACTACACGATCATATCACATTCATGTAATACAAACTAATTCACTTATAAAAGTTAAACGAAATGGGATAAATTTTAATTTAAAATTATTGTTAAATCCGCGGAGACTCGTCGTATCTACTCTGAGAAGAAGTGCCGGGCTCCATGTGAAAACTGGAGGACGGTCGACTGTGTCTTTGGTGCGAGAACGATAAGAATTCACTTGGACGGTCACCGTTGCCCGAATACAAACTCACTTCTTCGTCAGAAGTCTTCCACAGAGCGAATTTCTCCCCTTGCATCGGCATGGCAGGATAGTTGTATACTCTCTCGCGATCGTTCAGCCGATATTCCTCACCTTCCCTACTGTGGTAGAACGACACCAATCGAAAGTCCTGCCTGATGTGGTTCTCTAACTTCTCGACGATATTCGTGAAGAGAGGCCTGTCGTACGGCTTCCACTTCCAGCACACTTGCATGATCTCGAACAAGAGATCAGGACAATCCGCGGGCCGATCCAGTGTTCCTCTGGCGGCCACGAACTGAAACACTTGCTCATTCGATAGGCCTTGATAGGGTTGTTCGGCTAAAGTGACTATTTCCCACAAGACTACGCCGTAACTCCAGGCATCTGAGTCTGATGTGAAGACACCGTCAGTCAAACTCTCTGGAGCCATCCATCTTACGGGAAATAAACCTGTTGAAGTGACGAAATTATAAGAAACAACAACTTTACGATAAACTTCAATTAATAGCGGGTTACTTGACATTGACAGCGAAAACCCAGAGGCGTTCGTTAATACATAACACTATGTAACAATTTCTATTAATTTGTTTGCCTTTGGGTTGTAACTGTCATTTCCTATTTTCTTATGTCAGAAAAGTATAAAAACAGTCGATTATTTCCCACAAACTTTGCTTTTGCGACCAAGACAATGATATTTTAAAATTTACAAGCAAACCCAAAATGAAAAATACATATTATGTCGTTCGACGTAGAATACGGGAACTAAAGGCATCAGTGACGGGAGTGAATTCATTTACGATAGGAATGACAATAAATATGTCTGTCAAAGAGACAAGTATCTGCATTTTCGGTTTTAGATTGTGTTTTTTTTTTTTTTTTTTGGAAACAAAACGAAAATATCAACAACGAAGATGTCTCAACCACTCAACCTGCTTTGATAATTTAATGCTACATTTTGTTCAGGCGCTATTTTAAATTTTGACAGATCCAATGTTCCAACGTCCCTCCATTCAAAACGTGTACACTCCTAAAGCTGATATAATAGCTCGTCTCACGATTTCAGCTTTCAAAACGCTGTGTATATGTACTTCTCATGTCACTATACCTATTTTCTAATTAGATGATGGCTTCAAGAGGTTGCAAACATGAAGCAGACGCGTTTTGCTATGTTTGTGGTCAGTTTAATTAAGAACAAGAGGATGGTAAATAGAGGAGAAATGAGATCCATGAGATTTGCAATTCCAAGCATTTGGCGGGAACCTACTGACCACTCAAGACAACTGCTCTTTTGCATTGTGGACCTTCCAAACGCCGTATTACTGCAAAAATGCTCCTGCTGTCATGTACACAGACTCCTCAGCTTGGCCCAGTATTACACTACCTCATCCCATACAGATAGATCAGGCGTCTTCAATCAGCAACAGCAAGTCGAGAGTGTGAAGAAAATATTGTAGAATCACATGACGATTTCATATATGGAGATGATGAGAGAGGCTCTACTACCCCAATCAAAAAAACATCAACGACTTAGTTAGAGATCTTGGACTCTCCAAGTCCAATGCTGAGATTTTGACCTCTGAGCTGAAGCAGTGGAACTTGCTGGATGAAACTGTGCGAGTCGTAGATCGGAGAAAGCGTCACCAAACTTTTTCTAGCTTTCTCACCTATCTAGATGGGCTCTGCTTTTGCCACGATGTGACTGAGCTATTTGAGGCAATTGGAATCGCCTATAATCCAAATGTTATTTCAAAAATATTGCCTTTCACACGATGGCGAATATAATATAGTGATCTAATCTTATATATCTGCCACTTGGAGTGTCTTGCAATCTGAGATGCTCCTTGTCAATGTTCCGATTATCACCACATCCAGAGACAAGACATCTAGAAGGCATTCTGTTGTTGCTATAAGAATACTCTTTAATATTTTTCTTATTCTCAAACCACTCCAGCTTCTACTGCGAGGTTGTCCACTACTTACCAATATTTGCAAATTAATTAGCATGGGCATTTTACTTTCAGCGCTTTGAAAATTGCGGTAGGACATTCAAGGTGTTTAACATCCTCAACTTAGTATAGCATGGATTCCATTCAATTGTTTAAATCATAATTTAAGCTGTACATACTCACTTACACAGTCTGTTATGTAGAAGAAGGAAAAGTCATGCACACCTGATGGCACTAGAACCATGATCGCAATGTCAAATCTGAACAGTTCCATAGGCTATGGAAACAGCTCAAATACCAACTCATCTCGCTGTTTAAAGTTCTAATAAAAAGACATCATTAAGTCACAATGTTTACATAGCCCAAAACTAGAGTAACAGGCCTAGAAAGAATGTAAGAACAAAAGATTCAATAGATCAAATCCAAAACAAAATTTAATCTCATTTGTATTTGCTTCATAGTTATTTTACAACATATAATATGCTAAATGTGTAATTTCAATAAGGTACCTAATCATTTAGCTAGAGAAGTCCTAAGTACAATAATAATTTTTGTTTAGGTTTACTAATAAAGTGTATACCATTCGATGAGTCAGAATGGTATAACGACTTTTTCTACTGGAATGTACCAACTGAAGAAACACTAATTGTCGGAAAAGTTATTAGGATGAAATCGTTGATTAGAACCCCAAAAGTTCGGTATTAATACCAATGTTAATAATAATTGCTTTATTCATAATTAGTCTACCTAATTGAATATGTAGTAAATTATAAAAGACATAAAAGAATATGTAATACTCAATCTCCATTAATTTAATTGTTAGGCTTACATGTTTCGACCTATTCGGGTCATCATCAGAGGTATCTACAATAATAAGAAAAGTATAATTATTTAATTGATAATTTATCTAGAAGCACTTACGTTAAAAAATAAAACTAAAATAAAAAATATAGAATGAATTAAATAACAAATACATTATGAATACATATGAAACTATGTTTGTTCATTTATTAATTGAATGGTTGAGTCCTTTTTGTGTATACTAATTTCAACTATTCTTGTTATAGTCTTACTTCTTAACATACGTAATTCTAGACAAATTAACTATCAATTTTAATAATTTAAACCTTCATTATTATTATTATAGATGGCTCTGAAGATGACCCAACTGGATTGAAACATATAAACCTAACAATGAATTTGAGATTGAATATTATTCTATTTCGTCATTCATAATTGCTTTAATCTGCATGACAACTTAATATTATGTAGTGTCAATAGAGAAATAAGATTTACATTAACATTAGGTGTAATATATTTATAATGAAATTCTTTGCACACCAGCGCACCTGTTATCTGTTTGTTTGTAATATAAGTTTGCACTGACACGTTAATCTGCTTGATTGTATTGGCATTTCATTTTTAAAACATAGATTGAATGTCACATTCTTAATGTGAGTTAAAATTAAATTAAGATTAATGTATTGGAGCAAATGACTGTAACAAGAGCCTAAGCACCCTGATAGATTTACAGATATGCATAAAATCCCACAACTAGTTCCATTACATAGTTTGTTTGCTAAAACACAATTTACACTATAAAACTCTAGAAGCAATATTATGCACATATCACTGCATATATTAAAAATATTAGCGACATTTTATTTTATATATATACATTAAGCATTTCACCGAAATAAAAATTGTTTCAGGATTCATAATACGGCACATAGCTCCAATTGACAACCAACATAAGTATTTGGACGACATCTCGTGGGTAATACATGAACCACATCTAGCAGAAGTGCAGAAATCTGCCTCCGATAATGAAGAAAACATGGTAACAGTAGCAACATCTAGTTTGGAAAACGGCCACGAGGTGGCAGTCGATCTTGAAAATTCTACTATTAAATAGCACATTAGAATTTTTGATTTAATAGTTTATTGTATGTATATATTATATTTTTGTTTCTATTGTGCAAATAATTATATAAATAAATCGTTAATATTAATACATGTTTTGATTCAAAAAAGTTTTAAGGTTAACTATTGTACGAAGTAATGAAACAACTGTCAGTTAAATTTTATATGAAATTTATTAAAGTATATAACATTTACAAAATATACACATTTACAATATATTATGCACAGTAAATTTAACAGGCATCCAGTTATCTGAGGGGAAAAGTTATTGTTCTTATTTGTTTACCGCTAATTGTTATAGTATTAAACAGCTTCTTTTCATATTGGAGATTACATTTTATTTTTTTTTAATCCATGTTATGTTTTTGCTTTTGCATTGTTTGTAGAAAATAATAGAAAAATAAAAGAATAAGGAAAAACACAGAGGGAACTTAAGACAATTATTACAGCAGTGTAAAAACATCTTTTCAGGAACTTTGTATAATCAGTATTCTATGTCTTTATGGTATATTACTATAAGTTAAAAAAAAAGCTTAAATATACAGCAAAAACTAACGTTACAACTTATACTCTAGAAATAACTTATAAGTCGTGATTTTTTTTACATTATTAACCTATACAAGTGTATAAATCAACAGTTTAATATAATATTATCTTATTTTACCTAAAAAGTGTCAATAATATAAGTTAATTACACAATCTTCTCTTCAAGTAAATCTCATTTTCATTAATTGTTTGTTTTATACATATTTATTTAAAAGCGTATGTCTTCAGTACTTTGCAGCAGCTATTTATTAGGATTACCGTTAAATACTATGAAAATTCGTCCAAAATAGATAATGCATGGTACTTGTGCAGGTAGGAACATGGCAGTTGAGAAACTTGGAAAATCATGGACGCGAAATTACTAAAATTGGAAATCTGTATAATTCGGTTGGGGAGAGAAATGCACAAAATGTTTTATATAAATAAGTAATATAATTATATTTAAACGGTTCAGTTATTTGATCTTTTCTTAATTTTATGTTCTTAATTTATTGTATCAAACATTCTATATATATAAAATGCGGTATTTTGATGTTTAATTAGCTTTACTTAACCTCAAATTTGACATTAGTTTCATTCAAATGCAGTAGAATTGGAGAAAGCACATTTTTGAGGTATGTTTAGGTGAGTACATGGTCAAATATTGCCTTATTCATAGAAAATTTTCAAGAAAGTCGATCCAATCAAAGTTTTCGTAGCACCCTAAGTTAAAATTTCGTTTTTATGTTAATTTTGAGCATTCTACAGAACTAGTGAAAGATTTTGATTTGTACAATTTTCTAATCGATGTAAAAAAAATAATTCGCCCTAAAAATGGCATCCATACCCTTTACATTCCGTATTGGTGTATAAAACAAGCTTTCCACTCAAATGTAATAGGCAATATATAATATTATTTATAATAATTAACAATTTGACATTATATCGATGGACGACGTATAATTGCACTATCTAAATATAGTTTCCGTAGCATCAAAACATGCTCATCTGTCTGAAGCAATTATTTTTGAGGTGTTTTTAATGATTCTCGCTATAGATATATATTTCAAATACACGAAGCGACTATATTCCTCCTATTTTACAACAAATGTTAATAAAGGCTAGGGAACCATATTTTAGAAGTGGCAAAATACGGTGTAAAACATTTAAAAAATGATCTTTCGTTGATCATTTTTACAACCAGTATTTGTACACATTCAGAGAACAGTTAAAATAATGTGTTTTTTTTTCGAAATGATTTATCTAATGTATTTATTTAATTGTACAATTAACTATTACGTTCTATACACAAATAATAATTTATTACATTTAATCTTAATTCGTTAAATTTCCATGATTTTTTTTTTTTAATGTAATTCGTTTTGTAAATCAGAATCAATAAAATTTAAATGCTATTTTGAAACAATTTAAATCTATAATATAATAATAATAATTATGATGATAAAAAAAATGAAATCGAGATGTCTTATTAGATCGAACCTAATTACTACACGATCATATCACATTCATGTAATACAAACTAATTCACTTATAAAAGTTAAACGAAATGGGCTAAATTTTAAATTATTGTTAAATCCGTGGAGACTCGTCGTATCTACTCTGAGAAGAAGTGCCGGGCTCCATGTGAAAACTGGAGGACGGTCGACTGTGTCTTTGGTGCGAGAACGATAAGAATTCACTTGGACGGTCACCGTTGCCCGAATACAAACTCACTTCTTCGTCAGAAGTCTTCCACAGAGCGAATTTCTCCCCTTGCATCGGCATGGCAGGATAGTTGTATACTCTCTCGCGATCGTTCAGCCGATATTCCTCACCTTCCCTACTGTGGTAGAACGACACCAATCGAAAGTCTTGCCTGATGTGGTTCTCTAGCTTCTCGACGATATTCGTGAAGAGGGGCCTGTCGTACGGCTTCCACTTCCAGCACACTTGCATGATCTCGAACAAGAGATCAGGACAATCCGCGGGCCGATCCAGTGTTCCTCTGGCGGCCACGAACTGAAACACTTGCTCATTCGATAGGCCTTGATAGGGTTGTTCGGCTAAAGTGACTATTTCCCACAAGACTACGCCGTAACTCCAGGCATCTGAGTCTGATGTGAAGACACCGTCAGTCAAACTCTCTGGAGCCATCCATCTTACGGGAAATAAACCTGTTGAAGTGACGAAATTATAGAAAAGACAACTTTATGATAAACTTCAATTAATAGCCGGTTACTTGACATTGACAGCAAAAACCCAGAGGCGTCCGTTAATACATAAACTAGCAGGATAACGAAGTACAAAAAAAGTCTAGTAAAATGTTGCATTTCGCTTTCATGACTTTGAAAAATGATGGGCTTAAAGTTTTTATACTGTATTGTAAAACCCAGTTTTCTCCGCCATTACCATCTCCTACCTCCCCACTTCAGGCGTCACTTTGAAAAAAGTGATATGAAAGCATTCAGATAAAAATCGTAATTTTTTTTTTTTGCAGAGACTGATATTATTAATTTTACCAGATATCCCAGGAAACCATTCGTGATGCAGATGTACTGGCTACATCGATTTTATATATTGACGTACAGGAGATGTAAAACAGATATGTAAATGCGATAATCTATTATTTATATGCCTGCGATATACCTGATACAGAACACAAACTATATAACAATTCTATACACAGAGATTCAAAATGATTGTCAAATCCGCTCCTATAGATAGTAACAGGGTGTAGGTATATGCCGCGTGTTTGTAATGAAGGTTTGAACCAAGTCAGTGTTGGAACATAAGAAAGTAAACGGATCTGTCATAAATAAGGAAAACGTAACCTATATTTGAACTCGCATTATATAAACGACTATGGATTGGTGTTTCTGCTTGTAAAAATGAAATGTAATTAATTTAACTTTACTAAATTATGATTTTACAATTCAGTACTAACTGGTGTTTAACTAAATTTATTTATTACTTTAAATTATAACATACAATTAATATAATTATTAAGTGACAAAACTGCATCTCTCAGTTCTTCTATGGTATGCATGCGGTTTCTATAGATCCTATTTTTTAGATAGCCGAACATGAAGTAATCTAATGGGTTAGATCAGGCGATCTTGGTGGCCATCTTTGTGCTCTAACGAACCTGTCAGCAAAAAACTGTTGAAGATATTGGCAGGTTTGTCGAGCAGTGTGTGCTGGAGCATTATCGTGCTGAAAATAACCTGCTTCAAGCTCATTTTCTTGTAACTCTGCAATAAACAATTCCAACATCTGTTGGTAACGTTGGGCTGTTACAGTTTCCTCGAAGAAAATTGGCCCTATTATTCGTTACCTGGACATAGCTAACCAAACTCCAACTTTTGCGAGATGCAATTGCGTTTATTGAAATTCGTGTGGATTTTCTGCAGACCAGATACAATGGTTTTGTAAATTGATATAGTCTGTTAGATAAAACCAGGCTTCATCCGACAAAAATGATTTGTTTAGCAAGTCATCGTCCCTTAAATTGTTATTAAACCAATGACAATATTCCAATCGCCTATCGTGATCTAATGGTAATAATTCCTGTACCGTAGAAACTTTATAGGGATGAAAATGTAACTTTCTTTTGACAGCTCATTGCGGTGAAGAGTATGATAAGTCTATAAAATTATAAAATGTAATAAACTATTTCACTTAATGTTAATATTGATTTTTTACCTGTTTGTTGAGCTATTACCACAGATAAATTCCCTTATTTTCTTACAGTATTCAGAAATACTATTGTTGGTGATATTAGATGTAAATACAAACGATTCGAAAAAAATTATAAGATAAATAATCGAAAGATACTACAACACGCACGCCAATGTGGCTATATGTCAAGAAAATTCATTTAATGTATGAAATTTGTATGTAGCTAACTTCGCTCATTAAATTGGTAATAAGTATAGATAATTTTTTCCGGAAAACAGTTTTTTTTCTTTACGACAATAATTTTGAATCACATGGTATATCTGGTATATAACATATTAACATGGTAAGGATGTAAGACAGATACATGACTACGATATCTATTATTTATATGCATGTGATGTACCTGATACAGAACACAAACTATATAACAATTCTATGTATCTGGTATATAACATATTAACATGGTGAGGATGTAAGACAGATATATGAATACGATATCTATTATTTATATGCCTGTTATGTAGCTGATATAAAACATCAGGGAACATAAACTATGTAACAATTCTGCGTATGGTACATATTTTTTATCGAAATGTGGCGTCACCAGAGATTTCATACACCCCAAAGCCCGCTCTGCACCTTCTTCAAATTCTTATCTATGTCGTCTAGGTCTAGAAATGGACTAGAGTATGTGCAACAACGTGTATTAGCTTGTGTGCATCGAATATACCTAGTGATAACTTCTAAGGGTATTGCCAAAATTTCAATTTTCTGCTGTTCATTGAAGGTAAGTGATCAACACAGTTAATTTTGTAGGTTAAGCTGTTTTTGTTCTTGTAAAAGTTTTAACTCATTATATCAGTTGCTAAGTTAGGTTAGTCACTTTTGCAGTCAAATTTTATTGGTATTTGCTAGGTATATGTAAATATACTACATATTCTTACTTTTTAGATCATAAATTCCGGTACTTTATTGGTTAATACAATGGTCTTTTAATTTTCAGAGACTGTTAAACTTTTGTAACACATACTACAAACGGTTACTCAAGTCAAATTAGAAGTTTAAAACGAGCCCTCTATAAAATAGGATGAGTATTGTGAAGAAGTAAGAATTTGAAATATTAAGAAGAAAAATGCTACATTATATTTGGAACACCGATCGACAGTAAATCACAAACCCTACAATTATTCCTCAGTCCTAGCCATCAACAAGTAATGGATATTGTATATGAGTTTTAAATATCGCTAGTATATTCTCAGAATGTGTACTTGTTGCGGACATAAGTCTCAACATGTAAGGCGCATGCATGTTACTGAGTACATGACCAGGTTTGCGATATGTACATATCTACATCGCAGCGATGTACCTGATACATAACTTGGTTTCTTGGGATACTAGTGAATAAGTCCATAAAGATTTATTTATTATTTATTTTATTGATAGTTCGCTATTTAGGCCACGCGAACCTTTCATGCCAACCATAATGGAACAAGAAGGTTATACATTCCTAATGAAGTTTAAGGATGGTCACGGGTCAATGATAACGACAAAAAGAGACCCCAAAAAATCTACCCTTAAGAAATAACAACTCATAAAACTAATGTCAAAAAAACTGCATTTTAATCAAAACAGATTCATTTCTTGATCCTAAGAATTTACCTTTATTAATAAGAAATATTATTTTTTCCTAGAATCTTTACCAATGCGAGATTGGCTCTACTCACAAGCTATTATTATTCAGTTTCATTTGAAACCAATTTACCCTTCGCTACACTGCTAGACTCTATTGGCCGGTTGTATCAACGCGTTAAGCTCAGTTTAATTTTAAGTGACGCTTAGAATGTGACACTCACTGTATCAAAAATTAAATTTATCTTCATCTTCAAAGTGCCGCTTAAAATTAAACTACGCTTAACGTGTTAGTACAATCGGGCCTGTGTGTTAAAATATGTATATGTCATTATAGTAGACTTATTTTGACATCTATATCATATAATATCTGGCATGATTTTTTGCACGGTAGCACAATCGATACACCTAATATTAAACAAAAAACAAAAACAAACGTTTATTCAATAAAAACCTATTTAGACTCAGCAGTTATTTGACATTGACAGGTAAAACCAGTGGCGTTCGTCACTTATTAAAAAATAAAAAATAAATACAAACCTTTACTTTCTTTCTTATAGTAATCAGTCTCATAAATATCCCTGGCCATGCCAAAGTCGCCAATCTTCACCGTATAATCGGCAGACACCATACAATTTCTAGCAGCCAAGTCTCTATGTACGAACTTCTTAGCTGCCAGATAGGCCATACCGTCAGCGATCTCTGCGGCCATTCTGTACATCTCCACGCAAGTTATATTATGCGAGGACTCCCTGGATCGCAATAGGTACCTCTTTAAATCCCCCCTCTCCATCAACTCCATGATTACGAGAGGGGGCTGCCCTTCCGACACGACGCCCAGGAGTTTTACCACGTGATGGGCTTCGTTGAAGGATTTCATGACGGAAGCCTCGTTCAGGAACTCCAACCTGTCGTGCATGTTGCTATTCTTGTTCACCGTCTTTACGGCGCAAGGAATCCCTTGCGATTTGATGAAGCCTTTGAACACCATTCCGAACGTGCCTTGTCCCAACTCCTTTTGGATCTCGACATTGTCACGCTCCATCTCCCATTCGTCCGCCACGTAATTCGCACCCACGTAATCGGGATTCACCATGGGGATCAAATGCATGCTTTCCAATTCGCGCTTCTTTCTGTATCGGATGTAGAAACAAGCGACGACCAAGATGGCTACGCAAGAGAAAATCACCACGACCGATATGATGATGTCGTTATCGTTGGAGCTGATGCTGAAGACTTTTATATCGGTGAATTTGCCTTCCCCGGCTAATGATTCCGCTTGCACTTTGATCTCGTATTTACCTGGTCCTAATCCCTCGATTACGTATTTGAAATTAGATTCGGCATGATCAGCGCGGGTTATGCATTGCTTCTTCGTCCCAGCGCTATCCACCAAACCGTATATGAGATTGTAACTTACTATAACACCATTGGGAGATTTTGGTTCGTTCCAAGACACGTAGGTGTTGTTCTTTTCGACTTCCACTTCGATGTTATCTATATCATCAGCGCCCTCTTTACTTAAAGTCCGTCCGAAATCCATGATGATCGCGCTGCAGTGCGAAATATTGTCTTCTTTATTACAAGCCGAGAAATAGAAAACGTACTGGGTGTAATGGTAGAGGTCAGTGATGTTATACTCAGTTACACCGGCATCTATAATCACATCCACCTGCTTGTGTTTCAGATTAGCCATACTGACACTCGCGAATCCCCTCTTTTCCACTTCAATATCGGGTGGTAGGTTTATAATCTCCACTTTATAATCGTTGCACGATCCTGCCAGATCCATGCCTAAACTATCGTGGTAATAACACAGTTTCTCCAGAGTCTTCGTGCTCAGATTGATAAAATCGTTACAGTTACAAGTCCCATTCGCTTCCTCGCCCTCTAACTGGCCATGGTGCTTCTGCGCCTCGAATTCGGATGATATGCCTCTTTCGCAGTAGTTCCTGGTGTCCAACAGAGTGCGATCGTCGTCTTGCATGAATCCGAAGAGGAGATAATGCGATAATTCCCCATTGGGAGATTCCGGTGCTTTCCAGGACAACGTTATAGTGTCAAAGCTGATCGGTTTCAGGAGGACCTCCAATGGAGGCGAAGGATCATTCGCTGAACTTCTAAAGCACATCACCGGCGTCTCGGAATTGGATTTATTCGATAAGATTTTGATGTAATAGAAATACGAAGTGTACGAGTTCAAGTTCGTTAAATTGACAGTGGTTTCGGTCACTAATTGGCGCGACCAGTCTTGTATATCGCAATTATCCGACTGACGTCTTTGTTGTCCTCGCAACTTTTGGTTTCTTTATAATATACGAAGTAACCAATCAAATCGTTCTTATTAACATGAGCGTCGTTCCATTTTAACGTTATGAACGTGGCATTTTTATTCAACTCCCGAACATTCAAGTCGTCGCGTTTGGAGCAAGCCGCTTGATCGCCATTGGATAATTGGGAAATGTGTAAATTCCCCGGAAAGAAACTGCCGCTTTTGTTAGTGCGATTAGCGAATTCCTCGATCTCCGAGATGCAGAGCATAGGGTTGTAATGGAATGATATGTTTCCAGGGCCTAAACTCAAATTCGTAACCGTCCAATTGAACAACCGCGTCAAATCGACGTTATCTCTTATGGTCATGACATACTTATGAAGGCTATGCGTCTTGAGGCCTTGGATCTCTCTCAATCCCCTCAGAAAATCCAAAGACTCTATCTGGTCAGTCCTTTGTATCCTCAATTCTCCAGTTATCACTCTAATTTCCTCCAGGTTATACGCCAGAACTTCTTGGGTCGCTGCGGCAGTCTTTCCAAGGGTTATAGTCAGAGATCCGTTGATATGGGTGCACCCTTCTAGACTCTTCAATATGTTCACGTTTTCCACCACGGTGCCGTTGCAAACCTTCTTACATTCGTCTCCGCATTCCTCGCAGTATTTCCGCGTGTCCTCGTACTTCATCTGGTAACGTTTTGGGCAAGTGTGAGTGCAATTTCTTCCGCCAATGATGAACATGTCCTTGTCCGGTATGGAGGTGCACTCCTCGTAGGTGACGCATCGCGATATCCAGTTGTACCTGGAAAACTAGAAGTTGATGATATTTATCTGGGACGGTTCGCCATGGAAACATACTTGTTCTTGGGACACTCTTTGACGCAGACGTCACCGTCGAGGAACGTTTCGCAGAATTTGCAGTCTGGCGACATCTGTGACGGGCTGGCGCACTTCTGGCACTCTTGGCCGTTCCAGCAAAAACCTGCGATAGAAATTGTCACGTGTAAGATCTTTGTTCGTTTAGGTATCTTGATGACTTTAATAGCTTCTTGCGGGTTTCGCCGTGTGTCAAAACTTTCGCTCGACGTTCGCAAGATCTACAGACATTTTAGTAAGTTTCGACATTTTATCACTATTCACTAACATACCCACGAAGGACGCACTGGCCTTACTTCCAGAACTTGGACTACAAGAAGACATCATTGAATTAGTGAAACTATGCTTATCCACGACATACTTTTTGTATGAAGGAAAATACTACGAGCAGAAGAACGGAACAGCAATGGGAAGCCCTTTATCACCAGTAATAGCTTACTTGTTTATGGAAGCATTTGAACAAGAAGAAGCCCTAATTTCCAGCGATATGAAACCCAAGTTTTGTAATATGGCAACACGGAGAAGAAAAACTACAACAGTTCTTGGAACACATAAACTCACAGCACCCAGCCATCAAGTTTACCATGGAGAAAGAACAAAATGGAAATCTCCCTTTCCTGGATGTTATGGTTAAGAAAACAAAAGAGGGAATGCTACAGTACGCAGTACTTAGAAAGAAGACGCACACCGATAGATATCTGCGTGCAAGATCTCTGCATCATCCGATGCAGAAGAAGACATTAATACAAACATTGCTATCCAGAGCCGAAACCATCAGTGACGAACAACATCTTACCAGTGAAAAGATACATTTGGAGAAAGCACTAAAGAAGAATGGTTACACTGACATCGACATAAGGAGAGCCACTAAGAAGAAGACGACACTGGAGACAACTAGAGAACCACGAAGAGGGATGGCGTGTTTACCTTACATAGCAGGAGTCACCGAAAAAGTAGGCCGAATTTTGAAGAAACGTAACGTACAAGTACGCTTCGGGACTGCAACGTCGATCCAGCAGTATCTACCGACCTAGGATAAGATACCCAAGGGGCGCACAGAAGGTATCTACAAGATAACATGCCAATGTGGACAGTGCTACGTCGGACAAACAGGAAGAGCCATCGACATAAGAATAAAAGAACACGAGAGGGACGCAAGATTAAGAAGGACCGAGCAATCAGCGGTGGCAGAACACATGCACGACACCGGGCACAAAATTGATTTCAAGAATGTAAAAGTAATAACTACCACCAAGAACTACGGGAAAAGACTCATCAGGGAAGCCATAGAAATAGAGAAGAATAAAACCGTTAACAGAGAAGAAGGGTACCACCTTAGCAACACGTGGAAGAACCTACTACGAACCGTCACGGTCAATAGTGCGGAAACTACACGGTTGGATGCACCAGAGGCGTATATAAGAAGAATGTCGGACCATGGAGAATCAGTTCAGTTATCCTGAAGAAGCTGTCAGGATGAACAGCGAAACGTCGAGCGAAAGTTTTGACACACGGCGAAACCCGCAAGAAGCTGTTAGTTATAGTTACACTTTATTTATGAAAACTAAATTATTACAAATCATCCTAACCCCGTGCTCCACCTGAAAAGGTACTACACGAGGCTACCTATTCTATATGGGTTCCATAACAATTGAAATGATCCTACTCTAACTAAATAACTTCCCTATGATTTTTAATAACAAAAATATAATACAGTAGCCTCGCGACCATACGAATATTACTTTTGAAAAATGATAAAAAATGTAAAATGTGATTAGTTCACATAATCGCGAGTCTACTGTAAATCAGTCAGCTATCAGTTATTATTAAATGCGCCCAACTTTCGTTATCTCCCAGCATTCGCCAAGGACACTGATTATATATAATATACTTATATAAAATCAATGCCACGAGTAAGGGAAAACCATGGCAAAAAGCTTACTCTGGGAGGATCTGGGAAGAAGTCCCAGTTATAGTTACACGCCGTGAAAGCCTACGCAGTGTTATCTTGATGACTTACCGTTGCAATGCTGTGGACAATGGTCCTCGCATTTCGCTTGATCTGGTGACGGTGTGAATACTATTTCTGTGCTGGATATCTGAGTCCAATTTACGGTGTCGACGAAGCATAATTTCGGGCAGTTCTCTATTCGTATCCCGTTGCCCACGTGCTGTAAATTACTTAATCCGATCTGAAAAAAAAAAGAATTAACATTAGTTTCAGATACATTTGTACATTTTTTAATGAAATAGACAAAATATTACAGTTTCTCACGATTTTGTTTCGTTCATGCTGAAAAATTTAGTATCACACTGAGAAAAAACGGTTTGTATAAATTTTTTATTGAGTGATACGCCTTTGAAAAGGTCTTGTTATCAACAATCTTTTGGCGCTCTAAATGAATCATTTTCTTCCAAGTGGTGCCCCTTTAAAGTTAAAAAAATCGAAATTTCAATCTGTTACTCTGTTAAATAAAATTATACTTGCTAAAAGTAGCGGCAAATTACAAATATTACGTCTGTAATTGAAAAAAAAATACAAATGTAAACACTGATGTAAAAGCTTACAAAAAACGTTAATAGTATTTATTTACAAATGTTTTCTTTTTGCCTTCTACATTACCTTTTTAACAAGATTTAGTTTTCAACTTGCCTTCGTTGTCTAGTGAACATCGAATTTGGATAGAGAACCAATTTGCTTATCAAACTAGTAAACCCTGCCAGCAAGCCATTCATGACTTGCCTCGTCGAATGGAAATTGCCTTCGGCAACAAAGAAATCGCACTAGCGACCTTCCTGGACATTGAGGGCGCCTTCGATAGGGCGTCGTTCATGTCGATGGAAAGGGCGCTGCGAAAATCTGGAGTTCAGTCAACGATTACGAGGTGGATTGGCAATATGATAAAAAACAGGAAGGTTTACGTGTCGCAGAAACTCTGCACGATCAGGGCGGCAATGGCAATGGCAACGGCGTACTGTCACCAGTGTTGCCAATTTGGTAATTTTCCACTAAATCTGGAGTATTGAAAGCAGGTCTGGTGTCCACAAATCATATTCTAGTGGCTAGTGAAAAGTTTAGTGGGTTTTCTTTAATTTTAGTAATAAATTTAGTGAATTCACTGAAACATGAAGATTAAATTACATATAATTACAAATAAGTAAAGTAAAGTAAGATAGCAAGTGTTATGGCAATAATGACCGAATCATATATAGGCTGTTCGAAAACGTATCCTCGATGTGGATACCTTTAGACCAACAAAACTCTGTTATTTCAAATAGAACATGGTATTTTTTACTACAGCATTGAATGCAGCGTAAAATTCGAATTGACATGTATGCTTGGTATACCTATTTTTGATAGTATTAGATATATTAGCATTTATTGCCTAAAATATGACTAATTTCCAAGTTTCGAGTAAATGAAATATTTTTTCCTAAAAACACTCTGTATATTATTTTTTAGAATGATGCGTTACTTTTTTTGCATTGTTTGGTTTCCACACCTGCGATATTTATCATTGAAAGTTTTCCAGTTAGTAGCAAATTTTATGTAATTGTAATTATAAAATATTAATAAGCCATAATTATTATGCGACAGCAAATTACATGTTAATGTTTTTACCTGCTTATTAAATACATAGAAAATAAGTCAAATTAAAAAAAAAACTAAGAAATTATTATTCTGAAAGAACATTTATATTGGACATTTTCGAGAAGACTTATAATAATTTGTTCCTGATTTATGTTATCTGTCTGTATCGCTTAATACCTAGTTTAATACAAAAAGCCAAAAGACTACATTGTTTTCGGAGACTCCATGTCAGACGGCTCCGGCTCCCCTACAAAGAAAATACCTGGTCTAGTAAGTGAACAATATTTGAAATATTATGGGTGTATTTAGGATATCTGCTTTAATTTCTATTTATATTTTATTTTTTTGAGGTTTTTATTCATGCAAGTAAGTGTAGGTATCTAATCATTGTTGCGTTCTTCTTGAATATAGAATAAGTTTAAAATATTATTTGTATATGTAACTTTCAATGTTTTTCTTATTTCTTTCGATTCACAATATTTTACTTGTTAGAAGAAAATGTGTGAAGGATTGACAGCATTAGGACTTATTATAAAAATATGACTTGTTAATACAGCAAAGGTTTATCACTGCGCAATTTGGTAAATTACCAACAATGGATATCTTGTTTGTTAGCACATCTCATGGCCTACTAATATTTAATAATTAATGTACGTTCTCTATGACTAGAAGACATTACTATTATTAACAAACCAGTGAACGTTAGATATCTGAAACATAAATATTTAGATAAGTTAGGCAAATAATGTACAGAGTGTTTTGTAGGAAAAAACTCATTTTATTTGGTTGAAACTTGGAGCTTAGGCATATTTTTAGCATTTTTTGCAAGAAATGGTAATACTTCAAAAACTATTAAGAATAGGTATGCCAAAGCCTGATATCAATCGATGTAGAATTTTGCGCTATCATCTCATGCTGTATAGTAAAAATACCTTGATCCATTTGAAAGAAAAAAGTTTCGTTAGCTTAAAGGTATCCACATTGGAGGCGCGTTTTTGACACCTGTATGTGATTCAGTGATTATTGCTATAACACCTTATAGCTATGTCCTTATATTTACATCGACTTTATAGAACCACTAAAATATCTGCTATCTCATAAGATATTTGATTTTATTTGAAAGAGCGCAAATGTCAAAAAATCAACGAAAATGAAAATATCTCAAAAACGGTGGAGTTTAGGAATGGGGAACCTTTATATAAACCAGTTGCAAATCACTCGCCAAATTCATTAGACCGATAAAAAATATACCATTCCATTTAAAATAAAAAAGTTGATATCAACACCTGTATACCGAAAGTGCTATAAAGTTGAAATTATTTTCCCTTAAATAGAATCACAGTAGGCAAGTTCAAAATCAAATTTCATAGAGTTCAAAAATTAATGTCTCAGGTTCGGTGGGGCACCCTGCATAATAACAGACTTTTTCAAAGACACATCACTCAACGCCTCTTGCTATTCGAAGTTTTCGATATGATTTTCGCCCCCTATTAGAGGTTGAAACTACGGGATCGCACATACTTATGAAACTCGTTCCCCCCGTAAATCGAAATTAAAGAGTTTTTTTTTGCTAAATTCAATTATTCAATGTTGAATGGTGTTGAAATGAAAGCCCGGTATATCTGGTCGACATGTGCCTAAAGTTTCATAACTTTTTGAATGTTCCTGTTAGATTATCTAGACGATGTGGTAATTACTATTGTTTTCTGAAAAAAAAACCCAATCTGCGAAACAAAACAAAACATCCCAACGCGACAGATATTCGATTTAACCGTAAACAGCGACTGAACGAGTTAATCATTCTAAAATAACCACAAAAATAGCGTTTATACGGCCAAAAATTACATCGACCGCAACGCCCATATGTAGCAGAAACGGACGATACGCCACACATGTAACAGCACACGTTCCGATTTCGGTACGAGAGCATTCGCCTCTCGCTATTAATACAGAACTCGTAGCGCAGATGTCGCTAGTAGTAGCCGAACGTTACATCCATCGATTCCTTGATGGAGAGTGGAAACTATTAACGTGTGATTACGAACGCCTACTCTACACTATAATTAAACACGCGTACAATACATTTTGAATGCGTCAGGTCGCACCGTTCACAGCCATCTCGATTCCAATCCGTTTTTCTATTCTACGTCGTATTGTAATCGGTCAACGATTCCTCCTCGTCTTTCGCATTCGGTTCTACGTTCTGATTCAACAGCGAGTATTCATTCGTTTCTATAGGCGATCGCGAGCGAAGAAAAAAAAAAGATATAACGGAATCTCGCTCAAGGATAAATAGCGTAATTTTCTTGTTGATGTTGTTGTTGTTGTTGTTACGGGAGGCTAATTTATTTCAACTGGTGGGCGGATTTAAATCGAAATGAAGACGTCGTTCGCTTAAGGGAATTAGAAAAATAGACACGAGAGCGATGCTGGTATTTTGAGAAATTCCAGACGTCACGTGGTTATCATTCAAAAATGTTATTTACAGTTAATATCGACTGATCTCTTAATTGTACTAATTTCGAACGAAACTGCGCCTAAAATATTTTCGAGATGAGGCCTCGTTTAGGGAATACGTACACAGTTTATTTTTACGATGAGCGCAATTAAAGCACGAAGAACGTACGTAAACACTTTCATGTTCGCCGCAGCCGCAACAGTTAAATTGGTATCGGAAAAGTGGCAGAGAAACCCTGAAAATATGGAATATCTGATGTTACGCAATGAATAACAAGGTGGCGGAAAAACAGGAAAACGTGTCCGGAGATGTTTAATTAGTAGCTTGAACGAAGGCAGGCGCTAATTAAGGGGTAGAATTTTTGCTATTTTGGGCGCGAAGTACTGCTCTGCGTGATCCAAATAAGAATTAATAAGGGCTAAGATGTTATCTCTCACATTATTGACACTTCAAGTCTAACAAGGGAAACGCAGGTAGTGTGTATACAGGATGTATCAGATATAGAGGTAAATATAATAATATGTAGCAGCTGTAATCATGTACGATCAAAAAGTCTTAATTCACACGGGGGTCTATCTGTAAGCATTAACGAGAAAAAAATATTTTTGTAAATGCGTGGGCTAGAGCCGCACCTGTGCCCAACCTAAATGCTGTCTCGAGTATACCCCCACATACCACTATCATTCAGCCATTACCGCTGTTAGTTTTGTGTGAATCGCCGCTTGGAGTGCAGGCCACTTCGAACATTTTATTTAATTAATTTTATTTTGCCGTCTCGAAAAACGATCCCTTTCAGGACCATCATGATTTCATATAAAGAAAATGCATCGACAAAAGCGCGGGAATGTATAGATGCATTTTCGCGCGATATCATAGTAAAAAGCCGTGTTTGCAAATAGTCTATATCTACATTTACTTCTGTGCAATTCGATTCAATTCATTTTGCGTTATTTGATTGAATAAATCTAAAAGAAATAACTCAGATTCATGTGGTACCGTTTATTAACAACTAACTCTCGATTCGACAAAGCAAAAGAAAAATATTTACGTTTTTTGTAACTACTGAAGTCGCATATCCGGTGAAACTCGAACGTCTTATCAGGATATTAAAAATAACACTTGTAGACTTACGTAGAATGCTCTTAACAAAAAGGAATGTTATTTATAAACAGAAGAAATTTAAAATGCCTCAGTTTTGCTATTTTTACAAGGGCACACTGGCCGATTGGCCTTTATTTATTCAGAATGACGTTAAATAAACTTACGGCATACCATTAAGAATAATACTAAATGAGTGCAGTGTATTTATACATAATACCTCACGTTTAGCGGGTGCTAACATGACGTTCCTTGCATCAGGCCCGGACTAAAAATTTTTGGCTCTAAATTTTACTTCTTTTATTTTTTAATGATGAAATCCGGTTTCGGCGGGTTTGTGCTTTATATGTCGTGTAGTTAACACCCAAGCAAAATTTACTTTTTTATTTGATACACCCTGTATAATGACTTATTGTTAGACAAGAAGAGTGCTGTTGCGGTTGTTTTCTTCGACTTGACGAAGGCTTTCGATGTTTTAGATCACTCGTTACTATTGGTGAAATTGCGTACTCTTGAGGTGCAGGAGGTGCCGCTAGATTTGTACCTCTAGGGTAACAATAACGATGAATATTGATAAATTTAAAGAATATTCTAAGGATCTAGAAATGAGCTGCGGTGTTCCTCAGGGATCGATTCTTGGACCAACTCTATTTTTAATTTACGTTAATGATCTCAATCTCTCTTTGGCATCATGCGCCCTTTTTCTCAATACACTGACGACACGAGCTGTATTGTTTTCACTCCCGACACACTGGCCGATTGGCCCATATTTATTCAGAATGACGTTAAATGAACTTACGGCATACTATTAAGAATAATACTAAATGAGTGCAGTGTATTTATACATAATACCACTTTTAGCAGGTGCTTAACATGACGTTTCCTTGCATCAGGCCCGGACTAAAGAATTTTTAGCCCTAAATTTTACTTTTATTTTTTAATGATGAAATCCGGTTTCGGAGGTTTGGCTTTAATATGTCGGTAGTAACACCCAAGCAAAATTTACTTTTTTTATTTGATACACCCTGTAAATTGATGTAGTGTAAGAATGACGCTAAGTTTTTTAGCTATCAAATTTGTCGCTTTCTGAAGGTGGCGCGCCCACATCAGTAACACTAATATCTCCAAACTTATAACACATATATTTAATTGTTTTAGAGTTCTAAAGGATAGCGACAATAGTTTCTAAAACTAATATCTGGGTTATCGATATTTGTTAAGTATAACTATTTTATCACAGATCACCTTAGTGATTTTGAAGGTAACCCTTAAATATTAAAAATTCCTAAACTAACTAAAACTAATGGCGGTTCATATAAATCTAACTCCAAATTAACGCATAGTGAACATAAATTATAAAAATCTTATTTCTGATTAATATTGAATTGAAACTAATTAATTATTTTTTTAGGTGGGATATACTTGATGGAATACTAACTTGCTGCGGCACGCACATTCGCTAGTTCGTCGCTTAGAGAGAATTTTTGGGCACAGGTTGGACTTTCGGTTCGACGGGCCCCCCAAATCGGTCAATAGCATGGGATGGTATTCTGGCCGGGATTCTTCGTAGGAAATTTTATAGGAAATTCTTGACAATTTTATAGGTAAAAGTGAGGATTTAAATTATTCAGGAGTAATATCGATACTTTTTTTTAGGTAAACACTTTGTGAAACTTTGATATTTTTGATAGTGTGGCATAAAAATCGTTATAGGAGTTCAATATCAACCGTCGTCTTTCGTGCCCACAGGCAAAATGAGGATTTAAACTAAAATTACCAGTAACCAGCCTTCGATTGTTATCGTTTAGAGGCAAGTCAACATTAAATTTGAATAGCTACCAGTAACTGACATTAAGATTACTTTACTTTATTTACTCTAGTTTGAGAAGAATACAGCAAAAGTTACCAAATAGACATACCGAAGAATGAAAAGTCTCCCCGAGCAAAATATAATGAAAACATAGAAATATACTAGGTAAGCTTAAATTAACATAGAAAATAAAGTTTACATTATAATTAAGGCTATACTTAGCACCTATTGCTAAGATGGTCCATTTTTATAGTCATTCTTAATAAATTCAAAATTTGCCTGTAAAGTAAGCAACCAAATACGCGCTTGAAAGTTTAAGCGCGGTCAAGTGTAAATAAAATCAAGATTTCAAAAAAACTGCAAAATAATGTAAACTTTATTTAGATAAATAAATGATTTTGAAATTTAATTATGTTATCTTTATACGTGAAATCGTTTAAATGAAATTTTAAATTTTAAACTTTGATTGAAAAAAGGAATTTAAAATATTTTTGGAAACGGGTTCCTGAGTACCTAAGGAATCTTTTGACGTGCTTCTTGTACTGTGAAAATTGTTATTAATGGTATTTCGCTATACCAACATTAAATTTTTAGATTTTCGCTCTTTTACAGTGATTTTTACAAGCAACTGATATTATATTCTTTGTACATGGATGTCTTTATTATCTAATACTAGCATCTGAAGATGTTTAATGCGTTATTAAGGATGATTCCTTCTTAAAGTACTTGGGACTTTGGAAGACGATGTCCGTCAAACTGAACTGTGAATCAACATGGAATCTATTTAAAAGTGAGTGAATTTAATTTCTAATTACTTGAATGAATAGTGCCTGATTAAATTATGAATTTTGAAAGATTTCATTTCTTGGTCTGTGCTTTGACTCGATGAGATTTTCATGTGGTGATTTAATTGTTTGTGTGATGCTGGAATATGTGCTAAGACTTCTCTTTTCGACTTTGAGCATCTCTGAAGGCTGTAGTTGATGGAATTCGACCGTCCTTGTAGCTTCAAAGCATACATCTGGCTTCTTCGTAATGATTGTCGGGTGTTTTGTTTGTGTGTTTGTGTTTTGTGAGTTCTTATACAATGGACTGAGTTAATGGTACAATTGAATCACTATAGTATATAATGACAATGCTTGCTGTTATTTATCTGAAAAAGGATAAGTAATGTACTTATCTAAATATCTTTTAGATCATTTAACCATTATATCTGATTATTATTTTTTTAACATTAACTCGATTAGTGGATCTATGATTACTACGAAATATTGCTAAAAAACTTAAACAGAAAAATATCTCTATAAAGAAATGTCATTAGTGCTCATATGTAGTAATTTATCATCCGTGATATTAAAGAAATTTCTGACTGAAACCTTATCTGCAGATCTTCACGTGCAGATGACATGATCCCTACAGTCTGTCAGCGGAAGGGCGCTGCTATCAAAAAATTAAATTCATCCTTATTCCTTCATTTAAAGCTGGCCATTTCTGGATATAGCATTTCAAAAAAGTACATAGAATTGTTTCACGTAAAATAACAAAATTTATCATACGATCCACTCACAACGATGTGATGATGAATTAACATTCCAGAACCGAGCGATTTGTTAATTAAATTAAACCTAAAATTAACACTTTTATACAGGACAACGTTTGGACAACAGGTCGACGATAATGGCTTTAATTTAGGGACACGCTCCGTTCAAACCTTATCTGCCATGGGTACAAAAACGGTGGAAGTCGTGCAATCATTATCCTATATTACGCATAGTTACGTTACCACGCTGATAATTTCATCAAATGGACGACTAGTATCGCCCCACTTTCTTGTGTTAAAAGTAACAACAGGTCAATTTGGACAAAATGTGCAAAAAAATCTTTTTCGACTTATTAATGTATACATATCTCCATCAACATCTTACTGACCTTACAATATTTTAGAGATTAATTTACAGATGTCCTCTTATCAAATACTGAAACTGAAAGCGTTTTGTTATTGGATTCGTTGAGTGGATATTGTGCGAGTTATGTAAACAATTTAGTACCAACGTAGAAAAAAGTCGACATTTTTACAATATTCTGCAATGCATCCATATATATTAAACATAACATGATGCCACAGAAAGGTTACACAGCTGGCGCAACATCAAAATGTTACATTGAGATAGATGTCAGGTCACTCTGGGATCAGAGCTAACGAAATAGTTGACACCTTAGCGAAGAGCGCCAGTGAGCTGTCTTCTGTTCTTAGATCCAGAACCGACGTGTGGTAGGTCATATGGCAGCATCAAAACCTCTGTCATATCTCAACTTGCTGCTAGGCACTGCTCCTTTTGGAATGAATTCGCCGGTGAGTAGAATGAGGAAAGACTCCGTAAGGCAGTCTTTTTGAGCAGAGACAGATTGAAATCACTCATAGGAATCTTAACTGGGAATGGGCCTAGTGAATTCTTTCATGTGCAGAAAATGCGGGAGTAGGAAAGAAACTCACTTTCTTGTCAACTGTTCGGCAGTGAACCGGGAGAGGCAGACACACTAAAGTCGGTAAGTTGACTCTTAGCTAGATTGCGAACTTTTTTGATATGGTGCTACATGACCGAGAGGGTTAAAATTGACATGGTGGTACAGTAAGTAAGTCTTTCTATTCTGTTGAATTCTGTTGTTCTATTAAGTTGTCTTTTAGGGTTACACCCGCCCATGGGAAAAAAGTAATATTAAAAGATTGATATCAAGTATAGGCAATCATCAAAAGAAAATTTCTAAACAATTAACCGTAAGAATGCCACCATAGCAAGGACTAATGGTCTATTGCGGAGGTATCGCCATACAAGCAGAAGAAGGATAGAAATGTGACTTTCTGCCTACCAAGTGTTTTTAGCATCCCTCCAAGAGCAAATTCGCCTTCATTAGCATCGTGTCTCAAGGTTATTCTCGATTTTCTCTCTAAGAGATCACGAGTTTGGATGCACACCCACTAGGGGCCACACGCCAAACTCTCACTCAGTCAGCGATCGCGGTGTAAGTCGGTAATACAATGACTGCCACACCTTTCATTAAGATATGCTATCTGTTCGTTCCTGCAATAAATAGCAAACCATTGAACTAACGAAGAAAGTATAATTTAATACTTTATTGCGTTCATCGTGAATAATTTTATGAAAATTGTACGTGAAAATAACAGTACCTATATATTCGTTTATATTCATATTGTTAACACAATCATTTATTGAACTTATTAAAATATAGTTACCATAACAAATATTATCCATGGACTAATGTATAATGATTTGTTGTAATAATGAAAAGTAATTTATTTTCCTAATGAATCTTGTTATTACTTAATCAAAAGCTGAAATAATATTTTATCATCACAACAACTTCATAATAGAATAAAAGGTCATAAATATCAGAATAATCTCACGGCATATATACATACAATTAACATAGGTCATACATTCAATTTCAATAATATCAGTATTTTAAATAAGGAAAGAAATTATAAAGCGCGATGCATATTAGAAACGATCCAAATAAACAAATATAAAAACGCAGTAAACGATAAAACAGAAATAGAAAGTTTATCAAAAATGTATGCACCAATCATTTAAACATATTTTTCGCCGTTAATATATGTAAGTAAAGAGATAAATAAACAACAATTTTTAGTATAGCAATTTTAAAAATAAAAAAAGGCCCATCGCTGAGCTCGCCTTTCGTGTTTATTTTAAATTTAATCTTCGGCAGTTTGAATTTAAAATGTTCAGTTCACAGAGTTTGTAAATTGACTAATAACATGTTTCAGTGATTTTAATAAAAATGTAATATTTAAATAAGTTTTAAAATGTCAGTGTGATTGTCCCTAAATGTGTAAGTAAAAAACTCATACATAGTTCTATAATGTAATGACAATAACGTTGATTAATTTTAGATATAAAAAAAATTAATTTGAAAAGGAGTACCGACTGGAACTTCGTTGAAGAATAAACTAAGCTATATGGGTAATACGGTCTTTAAAATAAAACTGCTAAATAACCTTAATATTTCGTCATATATTTATGACTTCCTCAGGAGGACATCTACAATATTAAAAAGAATACGAACCAATAGTAATAAAATGTTTAAAATAATACTTACAAAGTTCAAATATAATAATCAAATTATACGTATTTTAAATTTAGAATTTTTAAAAGTCAAAAAGCATTTTTGTAAACAAGGTAATGTTACTATGTATTATTTAAAATGTTGCAATAAATATGGTTGAGTTGATTTGTGTCTGTTTTGAAATTAATTGAATTTTGATTACTGTTAATATAAACCATTTCTAGAAATAACCGCTTTTTGTAATTACTCTCAAAATCAAGAATTTTAGTATTATCATAATTAAAATTGTGATCTAAATTTTGAAAATGTAAAGACAAAGCACATGAACGTTTACCTATACGACTATCACTTTTATGTTGGGTTATTCTATTCTTTAGCATTTGAGACGACAAGGAATTGATATTCTGATACAAAAATGGTCTTTAATTGAACCACACACTATAATTTCGAAAGATAATTTTATACTATTATTACGTTTTGTTTGTAATAATTGTTATTTTTCTTTTATGAATAAATATTATCTACAAATTTTTGGTACACCAATGGGTTCCCCAATTAGTCCAATTTTGGCAATGATTGTTATGGATTGTTTATTAGATGCTGTTATACCTAAATTACCTTTCAAAATTCCATTTATTTTTAAATATGTTGACGACATTATTTGTCAATACCTAATGATAAGGTAGATATTTAATTCGTATAATAATCATTTACAATTCACTGCTGAATTGGAAAATGATTGTTACGTACCTTTTCTTGGTACCAAAGTTATAAGATCAGAGCATAACATTATCATTTTAGATTGGTATCAAAACCGACATCTTCTGGTAGATTTATTAACTTTTACTCTAATCATCCTATAAATCAGAAATATAATACTGTGATTGCTATGAAAAACAGAATTACACAAATTAGCGACACAAGATTTCTTAACGACAATTTAAAAAAGTTATTTAAAATTTTTTCTAATAACGGCTACCCTAAAAATATTCTTTCCAAATTAATTTACTCTCCAAATTCCTTACATGAACATATAAATACTAATACAACTACCACTTTTAAATATTATAAATTACCTTTCGTAGAAGGTTTAACTAATAAAGTAATTAAACATTTTAAAGATTTTAAAAATATCAAAATTGCGAAATATAATATAACAACCATAAGAACAATCTTTACAAAAACTAAAGACAAGATACCAATTCTGGACCAAAGTGATTTGGTATATAATATTCCTTGTCGTGATTGTCAAGGTTGTTATATCGGTCAAACTTCTCAAATGCTAAAGAATAGAATAACCCAACATAAAAGTGATAGTCATATAGGTAAACGTTCATGTGCCTTGTCTTTACATTTTCAAAATTTAGATCGCAATTTTAATTATGATAATACTAAAATTCTTGATTTTGAAAGTAATTACAAAAAGCGGTTATTTCTAGAAATGGTTCATATTAACAGTAATCAAAATTCAATTAATTTCAAAACAGACACAAATCAACTCGACCATATTTATTGCAACATTTTAAATAATACATAGTAACATTACCTTATTTACAAAAATGCTTTTTGACTTTTAAAATTCTAATTTAAAATACGTATAATTTGATTATTATATTTGAACTTTGTAAGTATTATTTAAATATTTATTACTATTGTTCATATTCTTTGTAATATTGTAGATGTCCTCCTGAGGAAGTCATAAATATATGACGAAATATTGAGGTTATTTAGCAGTTTTATTTTAAAGACCGTATTACCCATATACCTTAGTTTATTCTTTAAAAAAAATTAAGTTATAATGAACAATTTTCTGAGGAAGACAACAGTAATAAAGTTTGTCGAAACGTAAAATGAAGAGTTTAATTGTTTAGAAAAAAATTTAATTCATTATATAGCAACCAGCCGCTAACTCACGAAAAAAGAAAAACATAAAATAATATTTTATCATAACAATGACACATTTCGTTCTATCGATGAAAATTCACTCAATAAATGTAGATTATTAATATCACCTTCAGTATTTTTGTCAATGTAATATGGAATACAATGTTTCCTATTTGAATTATGCAATTAACTCGAGAAATATATCACTTAAAAATAAAAGCACCTCTTTGTGTAAAGAATTTCATATAGGGGAAAAATTGGAGAGTTTCATTTAGACAATATTCATTTTACACATTTGCTTAAGGAGATGTTCCAATTTATTTCTATTTAGCTTCAGTGGGTTCCAATGCTGCTTTCCGTTTATAACATTTATCGTTTTCGTACTAAAAAGAAAAAAAAAACTGGAGTAATGCCAGAACGAAGAAGCAATTACTCGCTATTGCCGCTCAGCTATTGCACGCACATTCGACAACAATCAGAATTTAAACAGCCAGTTAATGACACGCGATATTTTCCTCTAGTAAGCACGTATTTTCCATGCGACGCCATTTTAACACGGATTTTCGAAAAGATGCAGACGCATTATTCGGCGTAGTAATTTGTTTTTTTTTTTTCGGAGGCAAAATAGCCGATGACGTGATATTTACCCACGTTCATTCCCACGGCATTCTGCTGCGCGCACGTTAATAAAATCGGAAATTAAACTTTACGAAGCGCAGTAAGTTAAATGCGACATTTAAATGTTGATGTGACGGATTCTCTCTGAACAAATACACATATAATGCGAAGTTTACGGGTAAGATACCGCCTACAAATCTGAGAGAGTGTATTTTACGACAAGGCTTTATTGCCTATAAAACAAAGGGACATGGAGCAAACACGGTATTCGGATTAAATAACAAATCCTTGTATTAGTAATGCGCTACCACGTTTGCTATACAATACGAAGAGTAGAATATAGTGTATTGTAGTTTTGCCATCACTTTTCGAATAAAACACGAATAATAGTAGTAAAGATTCTACTCCTGGTAGCAGTAAAGAGAACCTTACGATTAGTAAGCGAACCAAAAATGAGAAGTATCTAAATATGCCAGCATATCCATCTGCAGCGCTGGAATCGCAAGACAAGTTTACTAGACTAGCATTAGGGTAACAAAATAGATACCGTAAAGTGGGGCAATTCCGATCAGTTTTATGTACTATTTCTGAGCTACAATTATTATTATTTGATGGTGTTTTGTTCGTAGCCGTTAATTATGTATAGTTATTCCTTTTTTTTTTTTTCCTTCGTGAGGGTAGCGGCTAATTTTTATGATGACTTAAAAAGTTAAACAAATCATTTTTTTAACGTTTCGACAATCTTTATTTTTCTTGTCTTCCTCAGAACAGTATATTTTATAATTTAACTTGTTTTATTATTATTATTTTTTTTTTTAAATTATATATCTAGGGACATTCACAAACATTTTAAAAAACATATTTAATAGTTACATTTTTAAAACAATTTTACAATGTTAACAACAAATATTTTAAATCAAACTTCACAGTTTGATTTAAAATATATTAAATAATAATAATTAAAATATTAAATAATAATAATTAAAATATTTTAAATCAAACTGTGAAGTTTGATTTAAAATATTTGTTGTTAACATTGTAAAATTGTTTTAAAAATGTAACTATTAAATATGTTTTTTAAAATGTTTGTGAATGTCCCTAGATATATAATTTAAAAAAAAAAAAATAATAATAAAACAAGTTAAATTATAAAATATACTGTTCTGAGGAAGACAAGAAAAACAAAAGATTGTCGAAACGTTAAAAAAATGATTTGTTTAACTTTTTAAGTCATCATAAAAATTAGCCGCTACCCTCACGAAGGAAAAAAAAAAAAGGAATAACTATAATTATTATTGATCGAAAAAAATTGAAAAAAATTATATATAATCATACATCTTTTAGCTACACATACCATCATGTATATTAACCCAATGTATTAAAACACTATTTTTTTTTAATACATCAAGCGTGATCGGTATTGCCCCATAATAGGGGGCAATTCCAATCACCCATCTATTTTCTTATAAAAATCGATTTGAAAGCTACACGAGGTAAATCCAATAACAAAAATTTGAATTAAAAAAAAGGAAACTTACGGAAATAACAAAAAATATGTATTATAGAAATGGCAAACAGATAAATAATGACATAAACTATAATAATTCAATAAACTAAAACTAAAACAAAATTTCATTCAACGCGCTTTCCTCTCAGTTCAAAAACGTAGCTTCCCCTTCTATGACCAGCTGGATAATTTGGTTTTTGGAAATTTCCTAAATTTCGCCAACTTGGAGAAATACAAAAGTCATCTTTTCTCTTCCTTAGAAACTACCGGTTCTTTAAAGTATTCTTAATAATAATAATAATAATAATAAATATAATAATATAAAAAATAATATATAATAATAATATAATAAAAAAAAAAAAAATAATAATAATAATAATAATAATTCATGCCTTTGCATCCCCCAACAGCTTTCGCCAATTATAGGGTAATGAATATGGCACCCCAATATTTTCTGATACTTTCATAATGGATGAAGTGCTCTATTTTACTGTCCTGATAGCGCTTTGGAGGTATTTGGGGTTATATTGCTGTCTCCCGCCAGGCTATACTTTTTTTTATAGTCACCATAATTTTCAATAAAACCAACGTAGAAACATGAGTATGTCATATTTCTACGTTGGTCTATGAGCATGTTCCTTGTTCTTTTACTTTTCAAACTGATCGGTATTACCCCATGAGGTGTTAATTTTCCCCTTACTCACTTGTTATTCCAACACTTTCATAAAGTCAAAAAAAGAAACGGTGAACAGTGAATGATAATTGATTCTTTTCACCTTATCCCTTTTCGAAAATTCGCTTAGTACTAGTGGGATTCCTCAGTAGTAGTTTATTTCCGTCTCTATGAAATATTACTCGTTGTCATTTCATCGGAAATTATTTTTTTAACACAAGAAACTTTAATGCAATACTTAAAAAGTCAGTTAGTTATCTATGTTATAAACAAAGTTTATTAAATGACTGTGTTGCAAAACTTTCTTATCCTTTCCATAGATGCCAGACTAAATAATTGCCGTAAAATCAGGATTGATCGATTTTACCCCATGCGATCGAAGTCGTTGAAATTAAATTGAAAAGGAAAAAGTAAATGCATAATTTATAAATACTGCTCAAAGATATCACCTTCATTCTCAATACATATTCGTACCCACTTGAGTACACTCTGGGTAGCTCTTAAAATTGTCCTTCCATCCAATTGGCGGAAAACCTCTCTAACCCTATTTGGCAATTCGTTCACGTTGTTGTACCGGGTTGTGTATATCTGATCTTTTAAATATCCTCAAAGAAAAAAGTCTAAAGGTTGTGCTGGCCATCCAATTGGCAGATTTGTAGCAATCCACTCATCGGCAAAGATGATGTCCAGATAGTTTTGCTGAAAGTACAAATTTTGGCGCATCAGGTAATTGACGTTATCAAGGAAATCCTCTAGAACGATATGAATAAATTCCAGATATCTCTCTCCTGTCAATGTACCATTGTAGAACATTGGACCAACGATTGTCGAACCAATTAATCCACACCAGATTAAAACTAAACTTGTGCAGCATGTGGCCGCATTATTAATAAATTTTCTTGCGACCAGTAGTGTTCATTCTTCTTATTAAACATTCCTCTACTGGAGAAATTTATTTCATCACTCCATAAAATACGTTGTGCTCCATTCAAATTTTCATCACAAAAATTAATAAACCATTCACAGACAGTCAATCTCCTGTTCGAATCTCCTGGTTGTAATGTTTGTGAGGTTCGGTACTTAAATGCGATATACTTACTTATGCTTTTTTAAAATTCTCTGAACTGACGCGTAACTTAAATCAAATTCCTTAGTAGCATCTCTAATGGAAAATTCACGATGGGCTTCAAAATATGCTAACACTGTGATTTCTACCTCTTCGTTGATAATGATTTCTTTCTTTGTTTTTTTCTTCTTAAATAAGCAATCGTGTTGCCTAAATTATCTGTAAAGTTTTCGAAAGTAACGTCAATCTGCCTGTAGTCGTGAAGGATACTGTTCTCCATAATATTCGGCTGTCCTTATTGAATTTTTGCCGTATACAATGTATGCTTCCAGCATATTGCATTTCTCCAAATGAGAAAATACCATGGTGAGATATTATCTAATACTTAGAACTAAATATAACGAAAATTATTCAAGCTACTAATGATAATAATGTAATAATAACAATTAGAAGTAAAGAACACAACACAAAAATGAAATCACCAATTGAATTTTTTTAATAATTAAATGTGTAAAAGATTTAAGCTCAGTGCGTTTTTGATAGTTTCAAACAACATACTATTTGTTTTGATTTAAAGTGAAAGAAGCCTACTATAAATTTTACATATCTTTGGCATCAATTAAAAACCACCATAACTGCCTTATTATTCGTTTTAAGACAATATCGTATTAAAACTTTTGCATCACAAATGAAAATATCTTTCATTTTTTTACACAATATACAGGGCGGTCAATTTAAAAAATATATAAATTTCAAAATTTCTCGGAAATGCGCAATGCAATTGTTTTTTCGTATATTGCATATTAATCAGCGTTAAAAATACTAATACTTTGCTAATTTAACCTAGTTTCTAAAATCAATAATAACAGAGGTAGCAATGGTGCGCACTTAATTTGAATCAGCCTGTATAAATAACTATGTAAAGAAATCAGTACTTAGATAAATTTATTATATAATAAGTTATAGATATTTTTTCAGGTAAAATGTTGAATTTCGTAACAACTACTGGGGAGTAATACTGACGTTAGAATACTACCTATCGATGTTCGAGACGCTACTATCACTTGATCGCAAAATGGCGCACAGCTAAAGACTTTTTAAGGTGAAGAAACTACCCCATGTAATGTGTTCCTAACATCCAAATTGTACTTTATCTTGGCATTATGTACTAGTTAGTGAAGCACCTAACACGTTTTAAAGTGTAGGTTTTACGATATTATTTCGATAGATTTCACTATGTAACAACTCCTATTAAATTTGTTTTCTTGGGTTGTAACTGTCATTTCTTATTTTCTTATGCCAGAAAAGCATAAAAGGAGTCGATTATTCCACACAAACTTTGCTTTTGTAGCAAAGACAGTAATATTTTAAAATCTACAAACGAACCCAAAATAAGAAGAAAAGTACGTTAACTAAAATCATCAGTGACTGGAGTGAGTTCATTTACGATAGAAATGACAATAAATACTTCTGTCCAAGGGGACAGGTCATCGGCGACTTCAAAATGGTGTCATTCTTCATGGATATGCAAAGTGGTCTCACCAATTTTTCATGCTGTCTTTGTCTTTAGGACAGCAGCGACACCAATTATCACTACGACAAGCGCGACTGGCCATAGAAAACAAAATTTTCTATAGGAAAAAGCAAATAGGAGCCACTGGTAGATTTCCTGTAGATGCTGATTATAAAACAATTTGTGAAAGCTCTAGGTACGGAGTCAACAGCCTTAAAGCATCTTGAAAATTTATTTTCTAAGCTCTCTGAGGCAAAGGTCAAAGCAGGTGTCTTCGTCGGAAGAAATTAAGAAGGTCCTTGACTGTGATGGCTTCCCTAAAGAGCTCGCCCGGAAAGAGGAGAAAGCGATTTGGAAAAGCTTTGTTGCAGTTGTTTGGAGTTTCTTGGGCATTAACAGGGCCAAAAACTATGTGGTGCTGGTTGCTAATCTAGTCAGAAACTACGGAAAAAATGGGTTACAGGATATTCCCCGAAGTTCACATGCTGGATGCTCATCTTGATAAATTCAAGGATAACATATGTCCAGTTAAGTTTGAGACAAGTGGGGGAAAATATTATTGAATCTACAAGAAAAAATTATATAAAATAAAAAGCGAGGAAACATATTATTTGATGTCCAAAATTACTTTAAGATGCGTGATTTTGCTATAATTAAGAAAAAAAGAAAAGAAAGAGAATAAACCACCCTTATTTTTAAAGCCGTCAAAAAGCTCCATTAGAAAAAAGTTCTTTAAATCCCTAAATATGCCAAAATACCAATTTCTAAGTAGGAGTCGAAAAAAATGGATTTTTACAAAATCTTTATGTTTGAGTTATCTTGTGTGATTTTGTAAAATTCTATTTCTTTCACTTCTACTCTAAAAATTAATATTTTGGCACATTTAGGGATTTGAAGCACTTTTTTAATGGAGCTTTTTGATATTTTTAAAAATAAGGATGTTATATTTCTTTTTTTTTTTTTAGTTTACAGCAAAACCGCGCATTTTAAGTAATTTTGAACATAAATTAATATATAAGAATCACCACCTTTTATTTAATTTCTTTTTGTAAATTCAACATAATTTTTTTCCCCATTAATATCACACTTAAGTGAACATACGATATACGCAAATAGGTACATTTCAAATTCTCGTCAGCCTAATCGCAAAAGCAAAGTTAGAGGGAATAAAAGTATTTTTCTATTGTTCTGAAGCACAAATAAGTTGGAAACAACTCTTACTACTCAAAGACAATAAACGTGTTACATACTGTTTTACCAAACTTCACAGTGTAAAAATTTACCAGATATAGTGTGGACTTGTATAGATCACTTTTAGTGTTAATATCTATACGATTTTTTTTTCTCTGTGTAACAATCTGGGGTCAATACACAGTTTTTTTTTTACTTTTTTAATTATAGCCATACGTACACTGCAATATATTTTTGGCGCCCAGCGTGGGGCAATATCAATCTTTTAAATAATTCGTTTCTTTGAACAATTCACTAGCAGTTGATTCTTATTCAAGTTCTCCTTTCGTACACAAAAAATTGTTTTCACGTTTTTGTATCGAAGATATAAAGTTTTAATGTGAATTTATGACTTGTTATTTTACAATGTAAGTTTAACTTCTTCTAAACGGAATTTAATGGTGTTTACAAACTTACTTTGTCGATAATAAGCACTCGGACGTTTATTACTAGTTTACTAGTAGTGAACATATAATAAATATTTGCTGTTCTCTTCCTATACTCATACTGATTTTGATTGCCACATAAATTTCGTATTAAAATATGTAAAGTTTATGCTAAAGATGTAAAGAATGTGGTATACATAGGAGAAGCTTGCGTACAAATTCCTTCTTCAAGTTAAATAAAAGGATTTCATTACGTTATAATTAATCAAGAACGTATTTAGAATTAACCTTTCTCTTCGCGTTGATAAAAAGGAATATTCTGTTGCATTCATCTTCACAAAATGAAGTCCTGTTAAAATGAAGACCTTGCCGACCTTTTTTTATTATAAGCGCTATTTCCGTTCGAAGATTGCGATTAAATTTTCATTATTTATATATACACATAATGCCGATCCTATATTTCGACTGACCTTGTTTACTGGTCCAAACAAATTGTTCGCGCGCAGTTATTTTTATGGCGGGCACAGAAATTTTTCGTTAGAGATCTATATAAAAATAATTCAGTCACGTTCTTGTATATTCATATGGTATCCGAGCACGCATTGTGACAGATAGAGATAAACGTAGCTCAACTGGCGTACGCGTAAAAGAAGAAAAAATGCGCGTCAGTGCGGTGTACAATGCGAAAACATATTTGTCAAGGCGTAAGCGCGCTGTTATATATATTTTTGTTGTTGCCTCTTGACGTACAGTTGTTAGAAAGAATCAACAGCCGCCCGGATTTATGATGTGTTTATTAGAGGTGGGTGTAAAAAGTGTACGTATTTTTTTTTTGTTGAGTGTGGAATTTAAATTTCAAATAACCGAAGGGCTAATGGATGCCACCATGAGGAATTAAAAACAAAAATTTATCATGTTTTCCTTCCTTCTCGAAATTATCTCTGGTATTGTTTAATATTCTTTTTCTTATTTCGCGAACAATTGCAGTCTCTTGATTGGTCACACAATCAGAAAACACATTCATTGGTCTAACAAAATGTTTTATATTAAATCTAATCAATAAATTTCAACTGGGATTACTGTTAGAAAGTAATTCATTTAATTCGGACAAAAGCATAGTTCATAAAATGCCTACACTGAGAAAAATGGGCTAAGTAAAGTGTTTACTTGATAAAAAATTATTTACAATAGATAAAGTTTTACTTGGAACTATTCTCGTTAATTAATACCTGCAACTAAACCCAGTTTCCTGAATGCAAGTTGTTACTGTAAATAGTGATTTTATTAACGGCTATTACACAGCGTAGCTGACTAATTTGTTGTAAGTAAAGTATTAATTATGACTACTGGTACTGTATCTAACTTCTACTAACTATGTGCTGGGTTAGTAGAAGTAACAACAATGCTGATCGCTATTAAACTCATGTATTTTATTAAATAGGTAACAACTTGCCACAACTATGATTATTTGAGTTTTGCTGCCATCCCTGATTGTTTTACTATTCCTGATTGGCTAATGCGGCGGAGTATTCAAATGCATTTTTTGTTTTACCGGAGATATCATAAACTTCGAGGGTTGAGGCACGGATGGTCGGATGGTTGATGTCAACATTTTGTATATTTTCGAACAGAAATGCTATACGACAATGTTAAATGAATATGCACTTGAAATATTTTGGGTTCCCAAATAATTTCCCTAAATTGGGTTTTTTCGTTCGAAACAGATGTATACAATTACATGTATATACATATGTACTAGCATCGAATGAAACAATAGTGTCATTGTAGGTTAACGTAAATAAACCGCACTGCCAAAGAATTATTTTTTTTTGTGAAATTATAGAATTAATGTTATCCGAGTTCTTATTTATAAACTATACTTGGAAAGTGTTATTGGAACTCATTTTACTTCCATACTTTTTAATATAAATATAAGCAAGAACTTACTAATAAACATGTGCCGGTAATTTTAGATAGCAAAATGATGCCGTTTTATTGGTCGGTTTCATCGGTAAAGTTCGACGATGAATAAAGCAAGGAGTGGACGATACGTTATAAAAAATCATTGTAGAAAGTGGATATGCTATCTAATACCAGATAATATTGTAGACAATAACACTATATCCATATAATCCATGCTATTATGCAGGATTTCAGCAATAAAATACAGGGTGTATCAAATAAAAAAGTAAATTTTGCTTGGGTGTTCACTACACGACATATAAAGCACAAACCCACCGAAACCGGATTTCATCATTAAAGAATAAAAAAAAAGTAAAATTTAGAGCCACAAAATTCTTTAGTCCGGCCTGATGCAAGGAAACGTCATGTAGCACCCGCTAAACGTGGTATTATGTATAAATACATTGCACTCATTTAGTATTATTCTTAATGGTATGCCGTAAGTTCATTTAACGTCATTCTGAATAAATAAAGGCCAATCGGCCAGTGTGCCCTTGTAAAAATAGCAAAACTGAGGCACTTTAAATTTCTTCTTTTTATAAAATAAACATTCCTTATTTGTTAACAGCATTCTATGTAAGTCTACAAAGTATTATTTTTAATATGCTGATAAGACATTCGAGTTTCACCGGATATGCGACTTCAGTAGTTACAAAAAACGTAAATATTTTTCTTTTGCTTTGTCGAATCGAGAGTTAGTTTTTAATAAACGGTACCACATGAATCTGAGTTATTTCTCTTGGATTTATTTAATCATATAACGCAAAATGAATTGAATCGAATTACACAGAAATAAATGTAGATACAGAAAATTTGCAAACACGCCTTTTTACTATGATGTCGCGCGAAAATGAATCTATACATTCCCGCGCTTTTGCCGATGCATCAAGCTTCGATTTTCTTTATATGAAATCACGATGGTCCTGAAAAGAATCGTTTTTTTGAGACGGGAAGAATTTAAATAAAATGTTCGAAGTGGTATGCAGTCTAAGCGGCGATCCACACTAAACTAACAGCGGTAATGGCTGAATGATGGTGGTATGTGAGGGTATACTCGGGACAGCATTTAGGTTGAGCACAGGTGCGGCTCTAGCCCACGGCATTTATAAAATATTTTTTTTCTCGTTAATGCTTACAGATAGACCCCTGTGCATTAAGACTTTTTGATTGTATATGATTACAGCAGCTACATATTATTATATTTACATCTATATCTGATACACCCTGTATATCAACATTTATTTCCATTGAATGTAAATGGAAAAATCCAAATTGTACCTTTTATTGGATTCATGGATATTTTAAAATCTGCTTATTTTACTATTAATAAAAAACACATTGTCCTTTTGACAATAATTATTTTAACAATTAATATAATTTATAATCCAATTTCTACAATCTATTTTTCTCAGTGCAGGTTATTACGAGATATTTTTCTAATTCTTCTGTCGGTAAGATATTATTTATATGTTAAGTTTTTTTGATAATTCCTTGCTATAGAATCCTCCTGTTATACTTTTTTTAGCTTGAGAAAGACGATCGAGTTTTTGTCGAAACGTCGCATTAGAAAAATAGGCGAACAGTTTGCCGTTTAGTTCGCCGAACTCCGAACTGCCATTTTCAACATAAATGACATCAGACTTATTGGTCTTAAAGGCTTTGCTCCATTCAGTCATTTTGCCAAATAATGCACATTCTTAATATGTCATCTGTTCTTTCTTATCATACAAGGTGTCCAAAAGGAATATAAGCATTATAATTTGTGTATAAATAAAAAAAAAAAATGTCTGTGATCAGTTACTTACGAAGAAGTAAAATAAAAACAATGGAAATTTATGAGCCAAAAACAATATTGTCTAAATGATGTCCGTTGCCTCGTACGCACTGTTCAAATCGAGAACGAAGATTATTGATAACGCGTCCACACATTTCCCTCGAGATCAATCTTATTTGCGCTTAGATATTTGCCCTTAATTGATTTACGTTAGCTGGATTATTCTCGTACACCTTACTTTTAAGGTAACCCCACAAGAAGCAATCAAAAGGTGATAAGTCGGGGCTCCTGGGGGCCCGATTAATATGTATGGGCTCTTCTTGAAGTCACTTTATTGGGGAATAATTGCTGAACAGCTTCGACTACCTAATTCGATGTGTGGCATGTGGCACCATCTTGCTGAAACTAAGTTTCTAATTGTAAGTTAAAGCCTTCAAATCGTTAAAGGGATGGTGCAAGATTTCGCTACATTGCACAATATCGCTGGGTATTAGCGGTAAGTGCCGCTTTGAGTTTGGTCCTCAAAAAAGTATGATTCTATTATGCCATTAGCACTCATAGTAACCCATACGATCACCTTGGGACTGTGCAGTGGACGTTCATGCTTTCCGCGAGGATTAGTGTCAGACTATATCTGCAATTTTGCTTATTTATATGACCGTTGACATGAAAATTAGCCTCATCACTGAATAAAATGTTATTAAAATCGTCAAACCGTTCCATTATCTAATTGACAAAACTAAGTCGTGCAATGTAATCTTTCGCTTTTAATTCTTGTACCAACTGTATTTTATAGGCATGGAGATGCAAATCTTTAGCTAAAATGTTGTGCAAATATGATCTGGAAACATTAGTGGTCTGACTTCGTTTGCGTACAGATAATGTCGTACATTTTCGATGTTTGCAGTATTTTTGATAATTCTTGGGCGGCCCGTTTTGTGTATTTGTACTGTAGAACCGGTAGCTTCAAATATTCGGATCCAGTTTGCGCGATATAGATAAAAAATAAATAATAATAAAAATAGTCTCAAGAGAGATTGTTTTGAAAAACATAAGTATTATGGTTGTGATTTTGAAACATAGCTCAGTTGTAGAAGTTACTACATCGTTGCTTAACATATTGCAAACCGTCAAGAAATAATTCCCGGTTGCCACAGTTTTTATAATCTCATTTCCTTCGAATTAAGCACATAAAATGGGGACAACTACAAATCAAACAGCCAAATAATAATTTGTTCAAATAGTTTTACATTTTGGGCTGTACTAATATTCTTTTTTGAAGTTTGTGCCTTTATTAACATTCTGACAAATTTAATGTTTACTTCTTGATATAAAATCGCTTACACATGCACAGTTGAGCAAGACGCTTAAAGTTTGTTTAGTTTCAAAAGAATAATTGATTCAAAAGTAACCATAGATGATATTAAACCACCCCATGAAAGTTAGTGAAAATTAATTATTATTGAAAACTATTCTCATATACAACATATCAACTTATTACGAGCCAATACAGAACTTGTTTTTGTGGTCGCATCAACAATACGATTGATCCTACACGGTACTACTATTAATATAGTTGCTGATCTGTTAAAGCCATTTACGTGACAATTGGCGAATTAAGTCCTGTGTAATTAATTTGTTTGTCTGTTAAAAATCGCGTCAAGCTGAATATCGTGCTCGGATAGCGGTATCAGTGATAATTATTGAATTATTGAGAGAAATTTCGAAGCATTTTCAATTGTATTTGTGTGCAAATACTCTCCATAATATGTATTTTATTTGAATTGAGATATTTGCATTAAAATTGAATACCTACGTATAATTGTTCGGTACGCATAATCCTTTCTGGTTATGTAAGCAAAATAAATTCGTAGTGAGGTAGATTCTATTTAAATATATTTTTATACCTTGTCTCAAAATTAGGAAGAGTGATTTAGATTAGTCGCGCTAAAAAGAAGCCTTTTCATTAGCTTTCGCATAACCTTGTTTTAACATAAAAAGGAAATATTCTGGAAATCGTCATCATGTCAATATGCCAAAATGTTATTCTGATATATCGGGCTCTTTTTTTCAATTACACATACAATTTCCTATATGTAACGTTACTATAAAACAAATTGTCAATGCATTGGTAATTGGCGAATAGACAACCAGATATACCTTCATCTAAACCAGTTATTATTTGTTTTAATGATTGATTTGATATATGACATATTCTAAAATTTTACCATTATTTAGTATTTTTAATTAGTTATTTCTTTATTAATTAAGGTATTTCAAGCCTGTAATAAACGTTGTTAGTTGAATAACTAAAATAATTGTCTTTTCAGCAACTACAAAAAATTATATACGTGTTAAACCAGTTTATTCTCCTAAAATGTAATTAAATGTTTGAAACAGCCAACAAGCTCTAGCACAGTGACTATCCGTCATTAGCAGTCACCAGTAGAAGCTTAATAGGACATGGAAAATGTACGAATGTTGTCGATTCAACCAAAAAACTATGTTATGTTTACAAGTTTGAAATTATTTATGAACAAGGACTTCTGAAGAGTACATGGAAGAACTTTTAGTCAACCTAGTTGAAATAGTTAATCGTAACAAGCAATATACTATTAGGATAGGAGGCTTCGTATAAACTATTTAACAATTACAATGTTGAGGAGTTTGTCAAGAGATTTAGATTATGAAAGAAGTATTCAGTGGTTAATAAAAACAATTGAAAATAAATTGCAGTGTATAGAAGTAAGCAAAGAAAGTCTGTCTTTCACAAAACAAGGGATATAGCATAAAATATAAGATTTAATTGCTGATGCCATTAATTCTTTACTGGTGTATTATTTTTTAATGGTAATACGAGAGAACGCGTTAATCAAAAACATTTAATCAAATAGGAAAAATATATATCCAACTCAAGATATTTATATTGTTACTACGAAAATTAAAAGAAGCATCAAAACATCTAAAAGAAGGTAAGAGTTGCATTTTAAACAGAGAAGCAAGTATTATCATGTCGCTTACATTAATCACCCTATATATTTAAATATTACAAAAAAAAAGCACAGAATTGAAAACAAAATAGACGTCATTTTGGAATTTTCTAAAAAAATCAATATACAGTGAAACCTTTTCTATCGGATAATTTTAAAGTGTCTCGGAAGAATGCGAAATCAATGTTTTTCGTCACCAAAACATAAATTTACCTTTCCTGAATGCACAACGGTTAGGAAAGCGTCGAAAATTAAGGAAACCTTATTTCATGTTCTCTTTTATCGATGAAACTTGATACATATATCATTTTAAGTTTTTTTTCCGAAAAGCGTGTTATCATACGCATTTACTTTACTCTAGTAAAAAAAAATCGTTCCTATATTTTTATTATTTCTTTTGGAGGGGCCTTTTTTATCTGTCATCCACTGTTGACCTGTTTAAGTTTCTTTCATATTTGCTGGTATTATTCATGGTTTACAATTTGCTATTTATTTTAAAAAAAAAAATAATATATATATATTTGTACGTTCTATTTAGCTTCCTTTTTTTTTAAAAAAAGCGTTGTATTGAACATAAAATTTTCTGTACGCCCCTACTTAGCCGGCTCTCTGCAGCGTCGATCCGATAACTGTCTGTTGTAGGAAGGTTTCACTGTATACGATGTTTTTTTTTTATTTTAGGGTTTGCGAATGTATTCTTCACTTTTTGCTCATAATGTATAAAAAGAATGACCTGGCTGTATAAACAAGGAACCATTATGTAGATCAGCGATGAATAAAGATTATTCAAATAGAATAAAGGATACCACTAAGTTATTATTCCCTGAATGTCGGATTATCTGTATAAGATAAATAAAATTATCTATCATTCATAAGAAAAATCTGAAATTTATTTGGGTACACACTTTGAATGTATATTTTAATTCATCAACGATGAGTAAAATATGAAAAAGAAAGATTTATTCCATACATACTTAATTAAGTCTTGAAAGAAAAAAAAGGAAATATCTGAAGTACAGATATTCCGGATAAAATAAAGCATTATCATTCATCGGTAACGAATAGAATGTTATTTGACATTTCAGATAATTTCGGTATTTAATAATTACTGGAAAATTCTTTATTGGAATATAATAATAATGTTTACTTTATATACAGATTATGTGGATGAGAGAACTCCTTTTAGCGGCTTTCCCAACCTTAAAGATAACTACGAGTTAGAATTATTACGTATATACACATTAAACTCTGGAGAGCTGTTTATTTGCATAAATTTAAAATGAAAATACGCCCAAGGTTATTATCCAAGTTTGTATTTCACAGCAAAATAATTAAACCCGAATTAAAAAATAATCTTTCTAAGAAATTTATTACTTAAATAATTAGTTATTTTAAGTATTACATACATTCAACCCAATAAAACTTTTTATTTGGGCAAAATATATTATTTGTTTAATTCTATTAAAGATATTGTTAAAACAAATAAATTTTATTAACAAAAGTATTTACCTCGCCCAACAATATATTTGTTTGCCGATATTTAAACCAAGATTTTAGTTAATACAACTAAAGCTTGAACGAGTTAACCAAATGGGTTTTTCAGTGTAGAACCATTCTCCATTTTCTAATCTTGCACTATTTCTACAGTATGATTCGATAATAAAAACTCGATGGTTTATTGTAAACGCTTTTTGAGAGTTAATGAACCAACATAGTACACATGACAGATGTATTTTATTTGTCACTACTACAGACCGGATTATATGCAAAATATATTTTAATTTTTGCATATCTTTAATTAAACTCTATATGTAGACGTATTACACTAATTGTAGTTAATTAGCGCTAATTAGTGATTGCATATATTGCATATTTAGGCATTTCTATAAATATTTTTACAAAAGTTGCATATACTGCATATTTAAACTTTTTCTTATCCTTTCTATTAGTAAAAGTTCCTAGAAATTCCTATTGTAGATCAACAACCGACAATACTCAGAACGATAAATCTTTTATATTGGTTTCTCTAATACTTTTTTCCAAGAACTGCACCTGTTTAATTTCGCCTAGCAGAAGTGATGTGGTAAATACGTTTTATTATTATTAATTCCCAATAAACTATTCATTCATTGAATATCTTTGAGCGAAACAGTATGTAATTGTGTTACGTTTTTAAATACTATGCGTACATACAATGAGTATAGCGAACAAAATTTCTTTATGGATTAAGCCATATCCTGAACTAGTAAAGGATGGTGACAAAATATTTTGTCGAGCCTGTAGTAAACTGGTAAGTTTAATTTTACTAAAAGCCTTACTATTGTTTTTAAATTCTTTCTTCTTTCTTCTGAGAGAAAATACCTGATTGATCAACACGCTAAAACTCCATCACATATTGGAAAATATGAAAAACTAAAGCGATCCGCATGCGTGCAGTAATCTACACGTCAATGTGTAGCATCAACTTCAGGAAACTCAGAACAAGAAGAATAAATACGGATCTGTGTAACGCATTAATTTCGTCTAACATACCATTAGTAAGATTAAACAATGTTAATTTGAAATCATTTCTGCAAAAATATTGCAAACATAATATACCTGACGAAAGTACCTTACGAAAAAATTATGTCACATCTTGTTACCAGCAAACAATAGCAGAAATTCAACAATTGGTAGGGAATAATTTTATTTATATCATGGTAAATGAAAGTACGGATAAGTGTGGCCGTTATATTGCCCATTTGTTAATAGGAATTCTTCATGAAGATATTGTAGGTAAATCATATTTAATTTACTGTAAAGAACTTCAAAAAACAAATAATGTGACAATTGTCCAATTCGTTCAAGAAGGTTTATCAATTTTTTACCTGAAAGTATACCTTGTGAAAAATTTTTACTAATGTTGTCCGACGCTGCACCATACATGATAAAAATCGCGCAAAATTTAAAATTTTTTTATAGTAACATTATTTATACCACTTGCTTAGCTCATGAGTTCAATCGTGTAGCCGAAGACATTAGAAATCAATTCCCTTTAATTAATGTTTTAATTAGCAATGTCAAAAAAGTATTTTTAAAAGCACCTTTATGAATCCAATTTTATAAGGAGCGACTTCCCAGTGTTAAGTTGCCTCCTGAACCGATTATTACGAGATGGAGTACATGGTTAGAGGCTGCAATTTTTTTCGCCGATAATTTTGAAGGAATAAAAAATGTAATTCTTGAAATCACTGCTGACTGCATTGCTCTAGAAAACTGTAAAAAGATAGTAACATCAGCAGAATTGCTACAAAACGTTTTGTATATTAAGTCAGATTATAGCTTTGTTTCAAGTTCCATTCGTAAACTGGAAATACAAGGGATGCCGCTCTCGGAATCAGTCGAAATAGTAGACGAATTTCATATGCTATTTAAGAAGGTTAAGGGTATAATAGGTAATTCTATATACGATAAATTTAAAAAAGTGATAAATAAAAATGCGGGGTATTTGAAATTGAAGAAAGTTAAGAAAATTTTGAAAGGTGAAATAGTAAACGATTTCGACTTTAATTTTAGTTTAGAATGTATTGCGCAAAGTTAAAAAATGCACCAATTACATCTGTGGATGTTGAAAGAAGCTTTTCTATTTCGAAACATATGTATTCTGATAGAAGACAAAACTTTCTTTTACACAATTTTGAAAAACTTGAATTTAATTAATATGTTGTGAAAAAATTTTGCGCAATAAAGTTAATGTTTAAGTTTCTGCTCTTATTTATTTTATGTAAAAATTTTGCATATTGTCGCAATCTTTTTGCATATATGCCCCAGGTTTATGCATATTTTCTCAAAAATCGATGCATATATATGCGCATATATTGTTGCCAGTTTTTCTTTGCATATAATCCGGTCTCTAGTCACTACCAACATGATATTTTGAATAAATAAAATCACGGCTTGCTGTTGGAGGGTAAATTTAATTGATTTCGTTGTTTTATAGTAAAGTGAAACTAATTCCTCAAAATCCAACAACATTCCACACAATCGCAATTTATATCTAACAAAAACATGTGGGAAAGAAAAAAACAAGCAGATGATTTTTCCATAAGCAACGCTTTTACTGGATTTCACAGAAATTCGTTTGTGTAATACTAATACTCGCTCCTATATCTGTCACAACACTCCATGCGAGACAAACAAAAGAATCCAATTTGCTTCGCTTATGTGGTACGTTCCAGCGAATAGTGAGAGGGAAAAGGACGGCAACGATCTGATGTTTCGGAAAATTCAAGTTGCGTCATTCACTTCCCATTTTCTCATTCCATGCGGCTGCACTAAATTATATTTATTAAAATTTACGAAGATACGAATCTCTTCTCCCGAGAGTCGATTAGGCCAAGCAGAATACTGCAATTAATCATAATTATATAATCTAGTAGCCTATGTTTCTCTGTAAAAAAGAAAATAGCCAAACGGTAATTTAATCTAAATTAATTGCACTTGTTCTCCGAAAGATGTCGCTATTAAACAGCTGACACGAACGCCATTAGCAAGTAGTAGCAACAACACGAAGACACAATATATCGCAATAAATCAGCGATTTAAATCTTAACGCCGGCATTGTGACAATGTAAACAGTATTATAATAAGGAAAACGGTAAAACAAATCGTCACAAATGTTTAAGTGACGTAACCGTTTTAGCATGTAAACAAGGAAAGTGAAAACAAATACGTAGTAGGCGGGGTAATTGCTGACACCGTCGATCTAAATCCGTGCGAAGTAGAAATCTTGGCACTACAGCGTATAGAGTTGCCGAATGTCGTCGGTATTATAATAGGCCAACATTTTCGATATAGTGGATATTATTGGCGGTATTTTGTCAAGGTTAGAAATTAAAATTCCTGCTATATATCATCGTTTTATGTATACGCATCTGTGCGTGGTAATAACCATTTTTTAAAGGAGGCAGAATAATATTTCAAATCAGAAATCTGAGAATTTATGTGTGTGTATGTGCTCTTTGAAATTTTAAATTTTCGTTTTGGATTTCTGGTCGTAAATGTTTACCTATTCCGGTTTAGTATTAAAATGTTTCTTTTTTTATACAGGGTATTCCACGTAACTGGTTCATTAAAAGTTTATGATGTTCTATTATTTACTTATATTTGAGATTTTGGCACCAGTATCTGTTCGATTGGAACTATAAATGTAAAATACCTCAACCAAAATATCACTTCCGGTTGACCGGAAATGGATGTCAACTTTTCTATTTTAAATAGAATGATATAATTTTTTATTAATTTTTGGATTCTACAACTATAAATACGTCAGTTTTCATTAGCTATTCCTATAGCTACATGTTGCCGTTTTTGAGTTATTTAAGTTTTTCTTTTTTTTTAGTCATAATCATTGCATCATTGAGAAATTAATATCTCGGTTAATACTGCAAGTAGAGACTTATGTTATGAATGTAGATATAACTCTAAGAAACGGTAAGCACATTTTACATTCTAACATACAGGGTGTTCAAAACTGAAGAAAAAAGTGACATATTTTCAAATGCAGAAAACTCAATTTTTTAAATAGAACACCCTGTATTTTAATTCGCAATTAAGAAGTAAATGTCACCCCCTATCACTTTATATCGGCATTCCCTATACCTATCTTTAATAGATTTTGAGATATGAACGACTTTTTGTTAAACAGACTAAGTAGCCCTATCTTTGCGTGTTTGTAGCTGGCTCTGAATGGGATTGATGTCAAATTCATTGACTAACCAAAAGTGTTTATGTATATCATTGTAATTACACTTTCGTACAACGCAATATTAATAGAAATGACTATTCGAACAGACACTCTTGTATGGTTATTCAAAAATAATACATGAATTTGAGGTGAATCCGTTTCAGAGCCAGCTACAAACACTTAAAGATAGGGCTACTTAGTCTGTTTAACAAAAAGTCGCTCATATCTCAAAATATATTAAAGATAGGTATAGGGAATGCTCATACAAAGTGATAGGGGATGATATTTACTTCCTATTCCGAATTAAAATACATTCTATTTAAAAAAAATGAGTTTTTTGCATTTGAATATGTCACTTTGTTCTTCAGTTTTGAACACCCTGTATGTTAGAATGTAAAGTGTGCTTACCGTTTCTTAGAGTTATATTTACATTCATAACATAGCAAATTTGAAGTCTCTACTTGCAGTATTAATCGAGATATTAATTTCTCAATGATGCAATGATTATGACTAAAAAAAAGAAAAACTTAAATAACTCAAAAACGGCAACATGTAGCTATAGGAATAGTTAATGAAAACTGACGTATTTATAGTTGTAGAATCCAAAAATTAATAAAAAATTAGATCATTCTATTTAAAATAACAAAGTTGACATCCATTTCCGGTCAACCGGAAGTGATATTTTGGTTAAGGTACTTTACATTTATAGTTCCAATCGAACGGATACTGATGCCGAAATCTCAAATATAAGTAAATAATAGAACACATAAACTTTTTAATGAACCATTTACTGGAATATCCTGTATACTTTATTGTGGATTTTCGCCGGCTAATGCTTACAAGCAAAAAAAATAAATAAATAACTTTCTAATTAGATCTGCCTTTTCTTTATAGATACCTTCCTCTAGATCCTATAATGATAGACATAATACAAACCCACTCCACTAGATGGCCATAAAATACCGTATATGTCCAAGATATCTAAAGTTTAACCACTCCAGATCATGCGCACTAGTGATCTCCCTCCTTACTAACCAATGAGTAGTTAGTAGTTTTTTTTTTCCAGTTTTGAACCTGCTGCCCCAGTGGCTGTACAGCGGAGGTCTCCTAAATCCCTAGCTTGTATATTATTGTGCCTTTACTTTGTTAAATATTGAATTTATAGTCTAATTCTTAATAATTCAATATATCAAGTGAACTTTCATTAATAAAACAGTGTAACTATTAATAACATGTATAATTTATTATCAAGTTTATATCAAAAACATATAAAGACTATGAGAACTCTTACCCAAGGTGAGTATACTTATTTGGAATGTTCAAAACAAATATTATCAATTGTCCAGTATATATTTGGAATATCTAATTATCAAAATAACTTTTAAATATCCCGGGCTATCATAAGAGAAAAGAAAACCACCAACCACGTCTACCAACTTATACAAACTAAAAATTTCAATGTCACAAGAAGTGTGTGTAACCTCAAGATATTATAAAAGTTATACATTCATTTATACAAAAAATTAAACAATGCTTTGACCGGATACCTCGTTTATGGGTTTACACAGACGCCAGAGTACCTCCAAATGGAATTTCTTTGTAGTGACAATCCAGATTCGCTCGTATATTCAGCTAAAAGGTCAGACCAGGAGGAATAACATCGGTAGCAAGGAAAATTCAGGAAACAAACCTCCTTCGTGGCATTCAAGATGTATGATCACATTCGCAACAGCAGACACATGTATGATTTCATGTAGAACATATACTCAGGTATAGTAAACAGCAAATTTCTTATAATTTCGAATAATCTTGACGTTTCTTCCGTATATTTTCAGATCGAAGGTAATTACATGAATTTACATAGAAGATCCCCTTCAATACCAGATATACCACAAAAATATGGTTTAATGCATTACACTTGATGAAATATAAAATTTTCGAAGATTCAACTACCACCAGTAACCAAGGAATTTCATTCATTTTCTTTCAATGAATTACATTGAGTCACTACCCCATACAAGTTAAGTGGAAACCTAGGATACCAGGATATCGTATACAGTTGACCGACGATAAATTATACTCAATTTCCATGACTACTAATGCGAATTGATCCAAATTATACTGGACTTACAAGCAGGTGTGTACATAAAATAATAATTACATCTAATATGGTTGATAGCTTTCCTCTTATGAAACACCGCAATATATATATACATATGTATATAATATCATCCACTGTATTTCGAGCATTCTTTGCTAATATCTCGCAGTTTTATTGAATGTTTAATGGTTTCTAATTTTAAAGATGATTTGAATTTTGTCATTTTGGTATATATATTTCCAATTTTATTTCACGTTATTCGCATTTAAAATAGTTTTAAATTTGCAAACCAAATTACCAAAACCTGGCTGGTACAATACGATTTCAATAAAAGTTTGTCAAGAAAAACCACAGGCTATTGTTTAAAATGTTGCACATCATAAGCTTAAGAATAAGCCTAAATTACTGGCAAATAAAAAATGGTCAATAATAGATAAATATCTCAAATTTGATGGCAGATATAATAAATACATTAGAAAAGAATGCATCCGATCCAATTTGTTTATTTCGAATTAATTATTTTAATTAACTCACTACTTATTTGGCCTTGAAGCAATCTTGAGGTAACTAACTAACATAAATGTACTTATGAAAGCCATATGTATGAAGAAAAATGTAATACCAAATTTCGCCAAACTGGAACATTCTAAATTAAATCAAAAGAGACACACACACATTCTGCTTGTGAACATTTATAATCAGAAAATAAGCCTATGCATAAAAACTCGCCTTAGTTGTCAAACGCATTGTAGTAAGAATAGAAAACCACACCCAGCCATCTCTTATTCACTTCTGCCCGCAGTTTTTCCGAACAAACTACAAGCGGCAGTACTAATCTGGCATGCAACGATAAATATAGGTCTCCGCTGGTCTTAGACGTTTCGACGTGGCCGTTTCCACGCGACCGTTTTGACGCGGCCGTTTCGACGCGAGGACGTTTCGACGCCGGGAAGTTTTGACACCACATACAATACCAATTGAATTTGATTTAAACATACGATGCACAGATTTTTTCTTTTTGAACATCGAGGGAGAGGACGCATTAAAAATGTTATTTTTTCAGTATTGGAAGAGGTGAGAGGAAGAAGGGAGTGACTTTTTTAAATAATATTTTTTTCTATTTTTTTTCGAAACATCGGGAGAGAGGATGAATCAGAAATGTTTCAAATCATATTTTTTTAACATTAGAAGGAAGAGGGAGGGGAAAGGTGATTTTTTTTTTGAAATGATATTTTCTTTTCCTTTTTTTTTAAACATTAGGAGGACGCATTAAAAATGTTTCGAATCATATTTCTTTTTAACCTTGGAAGGAGGAGAGGGGGAATTTTTTTTAATGACATTTCTTTTTCTTTTTTTCTCATCCACACAGAATCTCTCGTATTAAGAATTACTACAGTCGTATTTTGATGCAGCAAGAGAATGTGATGGAACGTAAGTATACACTAAGAAATATTCCTAACGTATAGGGTAAAGCTACAAAAAAAAATTGGGAAATTTAATAGAAAACTGTTGCCGTTGGATTGCGATCGCTTCATTTTTTTTTTTAGATTTTATTTAAAGACTTTTTATTACATTTAATTAAGAATTAGACCCTGCAATGCCATCTAGCAGTGAAGCTTCGAACTCCTTGGTCGTCACAACGCATCTTAACCTGATAGCAAAATGTAATGTTTCATTTTCGTTATTTATTTCCAAATTAATTAGTAATTCCTTGTCAGTTAAATTTGCTTTGCATTTTTCAATTATTAGTTCAAGTTTCATTCATTAAAACCTTTTCTTTGGTGTAAATTATTTTGCATTGTTAAGTTTGTCAGGAACTTATTTTTGATTCACGTTGTATTTCCGCCCTTTCGCTAGCTAAGTAAGAGAGACGCACAGGCAGACACACCATCTTAGACGCGCTGTTCAAGTTGCTCCGTGCAAATTTCAATTAGACCACATTGTGGGATTTTGTCGCGCGAGAACTTCTAATATCGAGTGCATTTTTGTTCGTTTACCTGGGGCTGCCAGGAGATTTGTGTCCTTTGCATCGATATTCCTGAAAAGGGTTTAGATAACAGCAGCGTCCAGCCGGCATTTCGTTTTGTTAATGGCGTCATCTTAGGTCACTGGTAAGCGGACTTTTTTTGTTAATTTTATCAGTTTAGTAATCCGATCCTATCTGAGGACCTACTACTATTTACTAGTACTATTATTATCTCTATCTACTATCTACCACAACTACTAGTGTTACTTTGGCGTTGAGTGAAACCAAGAGGGTGAACGAAGTACTTAGTTTGGGAGACCAAATCCGGATGATTGAATTCGAAAGGGGACCACGCCTTGACATCAGCGTAACGCGCTCAAACCGCCCTTCAGAACCACACTTCTAGAAATTTACCAGCTAAGTCATATTATAGTTTTATTATTCTGTTCTTAGCACCAAATTAATATTTCATTATTTTATTTTATTCATTTTTCTAAAATCCGATCACATGACATAAACCTTCCGGCCAACATTATAAACCTAGACATTAAGCATAACCTCTATATTATCATAATTAATAGTTTAATTTATTATTTAAGTATACAGGTTAAAACCGAACATCAAAATATATATTATCATCGTAACCTATATTAAGAGGTGTTTTATTGTAACTCATTGTATGCTTTATTTATCTTGAATAATGTGTTTTGTCAAATATACAGTGTCATCCAAAAATTTGTATGTCAAACCAAATTATTTCGATCCAAGACCTTACGCTTGAGAGCGAGCGAACCCCGTAACAAAACACTAGGTGTATTTTCCAATTTTTCGTGATTTTATCTTGTACATTATTGGAATTTTAAACAGGAATTGCAAACATTTTTTAGCGTGTATCCTTCAAGTTAGTAATATTCAAGATCTAATGGTTACTTATGCCGACAAAAATGCGGGTGTGGTTTTCTTAGACAGACAAAGTTATTTGAGTGAAACTTTAGCATACGTAAATAATAATTTAATTAGATTATATCTTTACGTAAATAATAATTTAACTTTATTACATCTTTAACATATAAAACGCAGCATTATTTAAAATTAACTACGAACACTCCCAAAATAGCAACACCTACAGATCTTATTAGAAATTATTCTATTAATTTAAAATTCTTGGTTCTCGAGTAGACTAATTAAAATCTTGCATATTTTATAAGGAAAAATATTATTTCTAACGTTTTGTTATATAGTTAGTTACCTTTTTCAGAGAACAGACAAGTTGTAAGAACTGTAACAAAACTATAATTATCAAATATAATATGAAAATTATGTAAATTATATTATTATTATATCTTAATGTACACTGCCCGACAAAATTAATGTCGTCGTCCACAGCGAATTTTCATATTTTTCTATCTGATGTTTATAATTGCCAAGTGTTTTATACATAGGTATCTAAGTAAACCTCTTTCCTGCATATGCTGATGGCAGTCGAACACACGCCTGTTCAAATGATGAGCAGTTTTGATAGTCACTATAGACGACGACATTAATTTTGTCGGGCAGTGTACATATTACATATGTAATAAATATTTATAAGTTTAAAACATAAGGTGTAAAAATTAATGACATTAAGATTTATAGTCACTATAAATAATTTTGTTTATATTTTGTGTGATAACTAGCTGATATGAAAGTTTAATTTATATATGATTATATCAGTTAAATTATATAAAAATATGTTTGAAATGTTTGTATGTATTTCTTGTCTACTTTTAACAAAATTACTGATATTCTGTTTTGTATATAAAAATAATTTTTTGATACTAAATGCATGTTGGTTTGTAATTGAGTTCTCTTATTGAAACTATTCTCTCAATTAGATGTATGTTAAAAAAGTAATACCTTTTTGGAAAATTATTACATTCTTTTCCAATGTACCATCATTAACAAATGAAGTGCGAATTGAGGCTCCACAAATATTCAATTATTTTCGCAACCAAAATTACAAGCACTGGATATCGAGCAATGCATAGTTCAGAATTGTTTGCAAATAATTTTTAATTACTATTTCAGTGTGCTGTGGCTTCGGTTCGAAGATTTGTGGAGCTCAGATTTGCATTTAATTTGTTAGAGATGGTACATTTCATTACAACTGTAACATGGTGTTGTATAGTATAACATGTTTGTTTCTCTAAGGGTGTCATGTCTCTAAGTTCTGAATAAAGAAATTTTAAGTTATAGTTTTTATGTGCAACTTTGAAATTATAACGAGTTAATAGTTATTTGTATCACTAAGCAAGAAATTACAGTTTTGCGAGTATGAGTACGGTTTGTGTACACAAGTACGAATACTCGCACGCAAAAAAAGTTTGTAATGGTGTAATACACATTTTGAGCTGATATATGTATCTTAATTTTGGATCGAAAATGGAAAAAAAAAATGACGCTAGGGAGTTGACACTATTGACAGAACAGATTGACAAACATGTTACCTTAATATTTTGACGTTTGATTGTTTCTGTAATGTTCTTCATAGTTTGATACCTATTTATCAATGATAAATACAAAGGAGACACGAGTTCGTGTTAGTACGGTTGCACAGCAGCTTAAAGACAGTTTATTACACATCTGTAATGTCGAATGTAGTGTGTCAACGTTTATTGACACTTTTGCCGACTCCGGTATGAAGTGATTCAAATTTCGAATAATTACCGTCAATTGCGTGAGTTCTCGGGTAGTTTGTTTAGTTACTAGTAAATAGATAGCGCTGGGTGATAGTCGCTTATAGTTAGAGTGTTTGACGACTGTTATGGCGATACTTTTGTGTTTTATGTGACTTTCTAATAACTCTTAGGAGTTATATCTTAAGGTAAGCAGACTTCCTACTCTGTTAATTTGAGAAATATATATATGTCATATGCATGGAACTACCCCTATAGAAGATTATATACCATAGACTTTATTGTTTGAGGTTATATGTTTTTGTAGAATGCACGTGCAAGCGATACATGCAATTTCTGGTAAAATCGACCAAGATGATGGATATTGCCCTACATAATATCGTTGATTTTTATAGATGCCATGAAATTACCAGCGCATGTCTGCATGGACCGAAGAAGCGATAAAAAGGGCCTTGAAAGAAATCAGATAAGATGATATTTCAGTCAAAAATGCCTCCAAAGGGTAAGAAATCTCATATGTAACTCTTCAAGAACAAATAAACATCTTTGCATACTTCTTTTAAGAAGTTGTGCCCGCATTACCATCTTTTGGTTATCCAAAAAGAACAAGCAGGCTAACTAAATATGCTTGCATCCTGACTTCAACACCTTTAAAAGAGGAATTAGAAAACAAAGAAATGAAGAAACAAAAGAAAAACAAAATTGAAAAGGTAAAAAGAAATATTGGCAATACCACGACCAAAGTTGTGAAGAAAAACAGCGCAGAAAAAACATAAATCATCAGACAGTGGCGTGTGTGCCGTGTGTTCAAAATTTGGATCAAATGAAGTGTGGTGGAGATATCGCTCATGTGGTGAATGGTCTCATGCAGACTGCACTCAAGCGTATAATGCTGCTATGTATTGCTATGGCTGGCATCCCGTTTTTCGCGAGTGTATTTTAAGTTTCCTAGTAATTTGTCATGATTTTTCCGTTTTGCTAAATCATTGTATCGAGAAATTTCCACAATAATGTTTAGTTTGTATAAATTTTAGTTAAAGAGTTAATTGTATAATTTATTTAATTAAGTGTTAAGTTTTTTTTTAAATTAATTCCTTTCTTTAAGATGTCTAGCATTTGCTAGTTCTATTTAATGTTTGTTCTACTAGATTTTGTCGGTAAATTGTGCGTTTGCGTGAATGTTTTAGAAAAACGATTGTAGAAGTTTTGTCAGGCAGTTCCTTGGTCGACTGTTACCGTGAGTACACGTATTTTTGTGAATCATTGTTTGCCATTTTGTGTTATTTTACTTTGATATTTTCCATCAAGGAATTCGCTTTATAATAATTGTTAATATATTGATGTATGCACATCATAGATTATAAGATCATTCAGGAAGATATATTTTAGTTTTAATTCTCTCATTATAGTTTTAAGAGTTAAATTGTTTCCGTTTTTCTATTTTGCTGATTCGTTTTTAATTATCTGATCACATCGGTTGGGTGAATAGAGGCATTGTTCTTGCATTTAGTTTTCATTTTTGTATAATTTCGTGTTTGTCCTCGAATTTATTTTATTTTGTTGAAACCACGTGGATTGTATTGGTAGAATTTGGATTATCTTTCTGAACAACCAAATGTTTTGCTTTGTGTAGGAAATAGCATTGTCCTATTGTAATTTAGAATCAAGTGCAGTTTTTAAATTTAGGCCAGAACCCTCAGATCACGGTTTTTTTTTTTCTGCACAGATTGTAATTAACCCTTCTTGTATAATAAATTTTGATTGTTACTTAGCATCTTTGGGTTAAAAATTCTGTTCTTTTATTTTATATTAAACTTTTTCAATTTTTGGGGTATTTAAGAAAATCCGTTTTCTTTCACTCACATTTTACTTTTCGTGGTTAGATTCAAGTTTTAATTCGCGAGGGTAACTCTAAGGTTAATTGTTCTTTTGCGCCTTTTTATATTTTTATCCGTTGAGCTAGCTTAAATTATCTTTTTCCTTGTTAAACAGCAGTATATTTGTATAAGTTGTTGTAACACGTAAAATAAAATAAATACTATTGTGATTTCCCGGCTATATGCTTTTTACGAGCATACGAAAATAAATAAATAACTTTCTTTAATAAAACAGTGCAATCATTAATAACATGTATAATTCATGAACAAGTCTATACAGGAAATATATAAAAAAAAGTATGAGAAACTCTTACTCAGGGTGAGCATAGTTATTTGGGATATTCAAACAAAGTATTATCAATTATCCAGTATAATTTAGATTCTTTTAATTCAAAAAAGGAACTTTAAAAACAACCCTCGCTATTCATAAAAGAGAATAGAAAACCACCAACCACGTTTGCCAACTTACATAAGCTCAGAATTTAAATCTCATACGAAATAATAATAATTAAACAATGTTTTGACCAGATACCTCGTTTATCCGGTTCATACAGACGTCAGAGTACCTCCGAATGTGATTTCCTTGTAGTGACAATTCAGATTCGCTCGTATATCCACCTCCTTCGTTACATTCAGGATGTATGATTAGACTCGGAACAGCAAACACATGCACACTCCCATGTAGAATATGTACCCAGATATAGTAAACACCAAATTTGTGAATTTATCCCCTTCGTTACCAAATATACCCCCGCAATATGGTTTAATTGATTTATATTTGATGAGAAATGACACAGCTTTTTCTAAGACTTTCAACTATTCACACGTAACCAAGGATTTTCATACATTTTCTTTATACGAATCACATTGAGTCACTCCCCATTCAATTAAAATAGTTACCTAGGATACCAGGCTATCGTACAGTTGTCAGACGATAAATTATATTCAACTTCCATGACTACTAATACGATTTAGTCGAAATTATACTGGACTTACAAACAGGTGCGTACATAAAATAGTAATTGCATTTCAATATGGTTGGTAGCTTTCCTCTTATGAAACACAGCAATACACATATCAATATGTGTTTTATATAGGTACAAATCTCTGTTTTATGATGATACTCGTTCTTGATCGATATTACACGCGATGATTGAGATTACTCAACTGCATGGTTGATATTACCCGACTGATCGATTTTGCCCGAATTTTTCATATACATAAAAAATATTGGTTTATTGGTTTGGGGTATTTTGTTACTAGTAATACAATAACTGAATCTTCGATGTGCTTAAATAAAGAATTTTGAACCATAGAACAAACATCAGAAAAAGTTGATAATCAAATATTCTTAAGTGGTCGATATTCCCCCAATCTCCCCTACTTATAAACAAGTAAATCCAAATCATAAATTAAAGTTACGCACAACATAACACTTTTAATTCAAAACAGCTTCTGGTATTTCCCTTATTTTGTAAGCAGAAACATTTTTGAAGGTTCGCCACCGGGTAAAAGGCGCTAAATAAATTAGAGATTAATGAAAAGGAAAAAAAATAACTTTTTCATTTTCTATTACCACGCAGGTAAGACAAAATGCGACATTAATATTTGAAGAAAGGTCACAAAAAAAAAACAAGGTTTAGACTGCTTTGTGCTGTCTTTTATTGAAATTTTCCAATAAAAACATTAATTTTGAAGCGTCTTTTTCTTGGTTTTTTAGGTCGTAAATATGGAAATGAACATTAATAACTACTACGTTTCGCTTTATTTTCAAAGCTTTTTCTAGTATAAAGAAATATATAAAATGTAAATAGGCATCCCTTTTTGTGCCTTCCTGGCTCAGAGTATTAATGTTGCGGTTTTAATATTGGAGTAAATAATATTGACAATATTGGACACCCTTCCATATCGGCAGTTTTTACTGCATATATTATATCAGTAATAAAATATATTTCACTTTTTATGAGTCTCAAGAGTACACCGAATAAAAAATAAAAGACCCGTAACTCATCCGGACGCTCTTTTGATTACCTCACTCTACCCAAGCGTAGCAAGAATAAACCTTCCAGAACCCTAACACTGACCTCCACACACTCGCCGAAAAAAGGTTTCCCTTTCCACAGCACTAACTTATTTATAATCTCTTAGGTAAATGCGCGCTACCCCAGCAGTATGCATTTCATTTGAGTAAATAGAGTATTAATACTATATACATATATCTTTAAGCTTAATTATCTTCCTAGCTTTATGCTTTATATAGCGTAAAATGAAATTATTCCCTCGTAAATTTCGGGCACAAACATTTGTGTAACGTATATTCTATCAGCCTGCGAACCTGCTATTACATGGATATCTATAGTAATAGCGCGCTTGTGCGCTTGGCGCCAGTTGCTATTGGATCGTATAAGAAATCTTAAATCTCTACGTGTTATATTCGCCTGCGCAACGTATTTTGCCTCATAAACGTCGGGCATCGGGCATATTTCAGTATTTTCACGGCCCTCTGAGTCTAGTTTATTCTTCTATACGCGAACTAGTTTTGGTTTTGGGGAAAATGTCGTAAAGTTAATCCTTTGAGTATATACATATAGTACAAGGTTTCATGTATTTGTTTGTAGTTAAATCCGCAAAATTATTTTGGCATCAAATTAATACGAAGTTACTAATAGGGTTTGCTAATATGAACTTTTGATAATTAGTCGTCTTAAATAGTGATAGGACATGTTTCGCATGAGCATAAAATAGCAAAGACCAATCATGTGCGTGTTTATTAAAGTCTTTGAAAGGGTCATTAATAACAGGCTAGTTAATTATTTATTAAAATATAAATTAATATCCTCTAACCAGTATGGATTCATCGTTGCTAAGTTGACGTGTGACTTAAGTACTCAATACGGTATATAATGACTTAGACAAGAAGAGTGCTGTTGCGGTTGTTTTCTTCGACCTGACGAAGGTTTTCGATGTTTTAGATCACTCGCTACTGTTGGTGAAATTACGTACTCTTGAGGTGGAGATTTGTTCGTACTTTAGCGGTAGGACCTCTACACTGAGAAAAGTGGGCTAAGTAAAGTGTTTACTTGATAAAAAATTATTTACAATAGATAAAGTTTTACTTGGAACTATTCTCGTTAATTAATACCTGCAACTAAACCCAGTTTTCTGAATGCAAGTTGTTACTGTAATAGTGCTTCTATTAACGGCTATTACAGAGCGTACCTGACAAATTTGTAGTAAGTAACATATTACTTATGACTACTGGTCTACTACTAACAATGCTGATCGCTATTAAATTCATGTATTTTCTTAAATTGGTAACAACTTGCCACAACTATGATAATTTGAGTTTTGCTGCCACCCCGTGATTGTTTTACTATTCCTGATTGGTTAATGCGGCGGAGTAATGAAATAGTCCGCGAGACGGCTACGCGCGCAGGCGCGGGCTAGCGTCAAGTAAGAGTTACGGACATGGGAAAAGGTCGTCGAAAAAGGGTGGCCATTGTAGGCCAGTTGGAACGCAAATATGCCGGGTGGGTTAACTCAAAGCCCCATCCGTATAAAGAATCGCAACGAAAGAAGAACTATCGAGCCTATAAGCAATCGGATGTTTCAAGATTGCAGTTTTAAACCACGTGGTGGGATATTTGAATTCCCCATCATTGTGATGATATCTGCGCCCGCTGGTGAAGTTAAAGTGTGGATGCCGTCGCTAGCTGAGTGATCCCGCAGTCCAAGTACCACCTGCAGTTAGGGATAACCCCGACGAAGTAGCCGTTTTCGAGGCGATCACCGGACATAACCGCCACGTACGCTGAGAGAGGATCAACTCGCCGAGACAACGCCCAGTGCAAAGAACCAACAGAAACCGCAAGTTTACTGCCTAGGTATATTATTTCTTTGTTTGTTTTAGTTGTAACTTCAAAGCCATATTTTTCTTTGTCCTTTGTTTATATTTAAATAATTTCAATAACTAAATAACGTTTCAAGGGGACCCCATTTACCTTATCTTTTTTATTACTTTGTTCATTTTTTCATTATTAAGGAATATATTTTATGAGTCATTACGTTGTAAATTATTTAAAAAAAAACTGTTGTTAAAGTGAAACCCAATATCTTTCATTCATATCAGGTAGTCACTGTGTTTGTCCTATACAAAATAAAACTATTACTAATAATACTGCTTTTCTTCCTTAAGTATTATTATTATGTACCATCTTTAGCAAAATAAATGCGAATTTAATCTTCAATTATTAATGCAATCGAAGCTACAGCACACTGAATAGTAATTAAAAATTATTTGCAAACAATTTTGAATTACGCATTGCTCGGTACGCAGTACTTATAGTTGCGGTTGCATAAATAATCGAAGATTTGCGGAACTTTTTTTTTGTACTTTATCAGTTATTCACACAGAGTACACAGTAAGCTACTTAATAAATATTCACTAAACTTCCTCGTTTCCTACACTACCCTATAGTTGAACAACAAATTTAAGGTAAGTATATTGTATATTTATAGCAAACCATTCGTCTATGTATCAGGTATTTAGTGAACGTGCATTAATGATACTCTTTTCTTATCACAAGTAATCTAAATGTGATAGCTGTTATAGAATAGTTCACTCACAGCAATAGACCTACTACTTGACAAGGGCAAATCTTTGCTTATTCCAAGTACATACTGTGTAGTTGTAATCGAGCGCATCATAGGAAGTCCGAACGCTATGCATAAACAATGTAAAAGTGGGGATAATCGATACGGTCGCTTTAAACCAGACCGTATATTAGTTGGCTTAACTACTTTAATTATCATAAGTAACTTCATAAGTTACCGGTATGAAGCAGACCGTAAGTAACTCTTTTTTTACTAGTGCTAAGTAATCTGTGCTTTTGTCCCCTATTCAGCTGAACTTTTTACTTACGATAATTGCATTTTTATTTATGATTATTAAAATTTTGTCTCAGTATAGGGTAACAATAATGATGAATATTGATAACGTTAAATTCAAAGAATATTCTACGGATCTAGAAATGAGCTGGGGTGCTCCTTAGGGATCGATCTTTGGACCGACCCTATTTTTAATTTACGTTAATGATTTCCACCTCTCTTTGGCATCATGCACCCTTTCTCAATACGCTGACGACACGAGCTATATTGTTTCCGCTTCCGATAGCGTCTCCCTTTCACCTTCCATTGAAACAGTAATAAATCAGATGACTGATTGATGTAATACGAATCATTTAATACTTAATAAAAATTAATCAAATGTTATTAGGTTCACGGCGTCAGTGATCGATAATGGTGGACTTCATATGGGTTTGATCAACGATTTGTTTCCGGATAATAAGGTGGTTAAATTTTTGTGACTTATCGGTGATCACAATCTAAAATTTAAAAAATTCTTCTTGAAAAAGGTTATTACACTATCGAGGAATTTGTGGAAAGTTAATTAAGGTAGCTTAGTATCTTAGTATCATCAGCAATTTTTATTCACTGATTTTACATTGTAATACTCATGTAATTAATTTCCCGACTATGTCCATGTTCTCTTGAACCATGGCATAAATAAATAAATCAAAATGCCAGCAGAGGATTAAGTCCCATGACAGGGCGGGCAGTTTGAGAATAATTTCTTCCTCGATACAATAAATTATTGGAATGTTTCTTCATACAGCTACATATATGGCTTTATATGCGTCTAAATCTTTCGCTGATTGTACGTTTCTCACTAATTCAAGGTTTTGCATTCCACCCGAAGATTTTGTAATCCACATCCTTCTCAGAGGATGAGAGGAAATAATTCTTAAGTGGACAAGAACTAAAAATACGAAACAGCTAAAAAAAAAGCACGAAAATCTAAATATGTCAGCTGTTAATGAATCATACCTATAGAAGTAATGACTAGAGTTGGGCAAATTTTTCGGCGCGGCAGGTACGTATTCAGAACGTGGGCTCCAATTCATGTACTCCAATAAAGCAGATGAACCGTAGAGTTGCAAGTCTGTAACAACAGTGCCTGTTTTTCTTATAAAATGTAGAAATTTTTATTTTATCTAAATGTGTAGTGATATAAAATGCGAATGCATCGCATTTGTTGTTTGTTCCTCCGCTTTGTCCGATTTTGTCCCCAAGGAAAATTTGCACAACTCTATTAATATAACATCTGTTATAATACGATTGATTTGCTTTATTTATATTACATTATTTGAGATCCGCGTCGCAATACGTATCTGCTCCGCCGGACAAATGCCCAACTCCAGTAATGACGTTTATTTGCGATATAATTTCAGTTAAATTCATCAGGATTATAGTCACGTTTAAATTCCAAACTATATTTTAAAAACGTCACATCAAACTCGCAAGAGAAAATGTTTTCATGTACAAACAATTAAATCACATCATATATCACTTCCTGTAGTGATCGCCCGTCAAGTTTATTGCATCGTCGTAAATCATTCAAACTACGGGGCTGGATCAGAAATAGCTTTAACGTCAACAAATCATATCTATGGCATTTTAAATTGTTATAAAATGATTCTGTTATTTTCCTGGATCCCCACACCTCGTAGAAGATGTTTGTAGTCTTTATAATCGTGACAAATGATCGTAGAATTAAGTTGTACTTATAAGAACAAGGAAAATCTTCCAAAGATCTAAAAGCTCTGGAGCTTTTGCATATTCATGAAATGCTATCTCCTATATTCATTTTGAAATTAGGATCGTTTGGAGGAATGTTGTATATTATGTCAGATTTAGCAATCGTAAATCGTAATGTGACGATCATAAAGCAGTTAATTACTAGACTATTTGTAGTTGTTTATTCCTTGGTGAAACTGAGAACGTAGTCCCAAATCTAATTAAGCAATATTCAGGTCGATGTTAGTGAAGGTAACAGAATTCTAATTTTTAGTATAATGCTTTTATATTATTCTATGACGTTGTTGTTGCAAAGGTGGTTTGGTTGGTTTTTAAAAATATTAGTATTGGATAAAACAGCAAAGTGTGAAGTGTGTATTAATTGAAATAAACATTAATATGGAAATACTAAAATATCTTCTTCGTTTATAACACCTACATATAATATAAACTCCCAACAAATATATTTGCCCAAAGTATAAATGTGGTTATCACGTTTGGCAACAAAATTTTCATATTAAGATGTAAATTAATAATTAAATATAATTAGTAAATTAGGAGATTGTAAAAATAATGTAATTATCACACAATAACTTTTATATCATTATAAAAACCAGTTTAATTATTCGCAATCGTAAAATTTCTTTAATTTAAACGTTTGTTATTCTCCCTATTTACTTAACAAAAAAAATAACGGTAAGAGAGAACGAGCCTTGAAATGAGAGACATGTTCATATGCCAAGAAGTTAGTTCCTTCAATTAGCAAGTCAACGTACATAGATATTTTTTGTTAATGCTTTATGCATTGCTAAATGGTATGCGGATATCATCATGCAATGTTTAATTGCATGTATAAAATATAATTAGAAGTATCTGTCCATAAAAAAAAACATATCTATACAAACATGCTATAAAAAGCATATTTTTTTTAATGATTGCAATTTAAATTATTTTCATTTTGAATGAACGTTAAAATTGTTTATCATTTTTTTTTCCAATGGAGTGCTTTTTCATCATTTACATACAATGTAAACATCTGCAGCTACCATGTACAAATATCGAAACAATGCAAAAATTAACTAATATAAGCATCCTGTGCATATGGCATTATTCTCATTGATTGTCATTATTACTATATTAAAGGTAAGTTGAGCTTTATACGATATAACGATTTGATATATCAATTAAAAACAAAACTTCTTATTTCTCACACTAGCGACATAAGATAGGGGAAGTGCAGCCCGTTTTGCAACGATTAGACATACCCGTGTTTATTCGCCTCATGAGTGGGGGTTCGCGCTGCCTCTGATTTTTTTAAGAGCCGACAAAACACGAGTATGTCTAATAGTTGTAAAACGGGAGTCACTTCCCCTATCTTGCTCATCGCTATCTCACACTACACACATAAAAAGGATTTCTTCAGTTATATTATATTTCTTTAAAAAGTTTTATTTCATTCAAATATATCTGCATTTGGAATAAGGAGTTTATTCTTGTGCAGAGACAAATATTTTAGTTGGTTAGTTGGTTGTAAAGAAACAAATTTTTTGTTCTAAGAAATAAAAAAGGTGAAGGACTAGTGGATCAGGTATTTGAATTAAGAAAATACATTCTTTTATTAATGATTTTAATATTTAACGTAAACCGTATGGGCACTCGTTTTAAGGTGAAAATGTGTTTTAAAGAATAATGATGTCATTTTTGCGGTGGGGTAAATTCACAGAACGATAAATCTTTTACATTGGTTTCTCTAATACCTTTTTCCAAGAATTGCACGTGTTTAATTTCGCCTAGCAGAAGGGATGGATGTGGTAAATACATTTATTATTATTAATTCCCAAATAAACTATTCATTCACTGAATATCTCTGAGCGAAATAGCATGTAATTGTGTTACGTTTTTAAATACTGTGCGTACATACAATGAGTATAGCGAACAAAATTTCTTGATGGATTAAGCCATATCCTGAACTGGTAAAGGATGGCGACAAAATATTTTGTCGTGCCTGCAGTAAACTGGTAAGTTTAATTTTACTAAAAGCTTTACAATTGTTTTTAAATTCTTTAACTTTTGATATAAAATGATAATTGTTGTTGTAGGTGTTCTTCTGAGAGAAAATACCTGATTGATCAACACGCTAAAACTCCATCATATATTGGAAATGTGAAAAACTAAAGCGATCCGCATGTGTGCAGCAATCTATACGTCAATGTGTAGCATCAACTTCACGAAACTCAGAACAAAAAGAATATAATACGGATCTGTGTAACGCAATAATTTAGTCTAACATACCATTAGCAAGATTAAACAATGTTAATTTGAAATCATTTCTGCAAAAATGTTACAAACATAATATACCTGACGAAAGTACCTTACGAAAAAATTATGTCACATCTTGTTACCAGCAAACAATAGCAGAAATTCAACAATTGGTAGGGAATAATTTTATTTATATCGTGGTAGATGAAAGTACGGATAAGTGTGGCCGTTATATTGCTCATTTGTTAATAGGAATTCTTCATGTAGATATTGTAGGTAAATCATATTTAATTTATTGTAAAGAACTTCAAAAAATAAATAATGTGACAATTGCCTAATTCGTTTGAAGAAGGTTTATCAAATTTCTTTTTACCTGGAAGTATACCTTGTGAACAAATTTTATACAATGTTGTCCGACGCTGGACCGTATAATGAAAAAGCGCCCAAAATTTAAAATTTTTTTATAGTAACATTATTCATACCAGTTGTTTAGCTCATGGGTTCAATCATGTAGCCGAAGACATTAGGAATCAATTTCCTTTGATTAATGATTTAATTAGCAATGTCAAAAAAGTATTTTTAAAAACACTCTTACGAATCCAATTTTATAGGGAGCGACTTCCCGATGTTAAGTTGCCTCCTGAACCGATTATTACGACATGGGGTACATGGTTAGAGGCTGCAATTTTTTTTCGCCGATAATTTTGAAGGAATAAAAAATGTAATTCTTGAAATCACTGCTGACTGCATTGCTCTAGAAAACTGTAAAAAGATAGTAACATCAACAGAATTGCTACAAAACCTTTTGTATATTAAGTCAATTATAGCTTGGTTTCAAGTTCCATTCGTAAACTAGAAACGCAAGGGATGTCGCTCTCGGAATCAGTCGAAATAGTAGACGAATTTGATATGCTATGTAAGAAGGTTAAGGGTACAATAGGTAATTCTATATACGATAAATTTAAAAAAGTGATAGATGAAAATGCGAGGTATTTGAAATTGAAGAGAGTTAAGAAAATTCTGGAAGGTGAAACAGTAAACGATTTCGGCTTTAATTTTAGTTTAGAATGTATTGCAAAGTTAAAAAATGCACCAATTACATTTGTGGATGTTGAAAGAAGCTTTTCTTTTTCGAAACATATGTATTCTGATAGAAGACAAAACTTTCTTTTACACAATTTTGAAAAACATTTAATTGTAAATTGTTTTAGAAATATGTTGTGAAAAATTTCGTGCAATAAAGTTAATGTTTTAAATTTTCTGCTCTTACTTTATTTTATGTAAAAATTTTGCATATTGTCGCAATTTTTTTGCATTATGCCCCAGTTTATGCATAATTTTTCATAAATCGATGCATATATATGCGCATATAGTCCAGTTTTCCTTTGCATATAATCCGGTCTCTAATAATAAGTTTTATCTTGTAATTGTGAAAAAATTAAAATTAAGCTTTGCTATAACTTGAGATTCTAAGTTTCGATAATTAATTGCCCAATCACACTAGATATTGTTACAACCTTCTATTGTTTGTTAGAATTTTCCCATTGTACCGAATAATTAGAAGTGCCACAATACTCAGCAGTTTTATTTCAAAAAAATAAATAAAAAACATAACTCATTCTGACCTTTAATTAATAAACGTTACTTTGAACCATTCTTCTGTCTGAGTACTTTTTTTTTAATAAAAAGTAAAATTGAAATAGACGCTTTTCGGGGGAAAAAAAGCTTAAAGGAATTTTATTTCGAGAAACATGTAATTAACTTTTAATTTTCTCTTCGCTATAAATTCGCCCCAAGGACAAAAATAGAGCATTAAACATGGAGACGGGGAAGGAATTTAATTATACTCTTGTAAGCGGAGTTGGTGTAAATCTAAACCAGCGAGCAATGAACATCTTTGACTTCGCTCCACTGAAGCTGTTAACGGAAAATTCCATAACCTTTTTCTCGAAACGTCGTTCACGATAAGGCATTCGATTCTAATAAAGAACAACCTAAGGAAAAACGTCCAACAATATAGTGTTCTTCGATATCGATTGATCGCGAATCGATGTCTTAGATAGGAGAAAAATGCACTTTCATCGTGCATAGATAGAATCAGTGCATGTAAGTTGCTTTCATTTACGTATCGTGGGAACAAACAATGCCAATTGAAAGTGATGACGGGACGCGTCCAGATTGCAATTATAACGAGCTATTTTCAGCCCGTATTGTAACGGAAGGTCAGTGCAACTGTGAGTTTTATTATTAAGAACGCGTGCCAAAGTTAGTACGAGAACTCTTTCCGGTAATCGAGTAAATGAATCCGTAGTATTACATTCACCAGGGTCAGTTGCGCTAATTATTATAAATGTAATGTCCATTCGTCACCATAATCTTCTTTCGATTCGTGGTTGTAGGGCTCGGTCAAGTCTATCGTTCCAACTTATCGGGTAGGCTGGGGCTGTTTGCTACTTTTAATAAATTTTTCTATTGATTGATTGACTATCCTTTTTCATCTGTAATTGATTTTCGGCAATTAAACTTTAAGTACTATCAAGATGTATGCAATGGCTCAGATATCGAGATGGTTACATTGTATTTATTAAGAATTATAAATCGTTTGCGATTAGGTATATCTAAAGGGGTAATGAACAAACTTTTCAGTTATTGAATAGGGTATTTAATTTGAAATTTGTGATTTTTTTTTGCAAGTTTTTGATAAATTTATTAAATATATATTTTTTTACTCTGTGCTGCGTAATATATTAGAAGACAGCTGCACTTTCTCGTAAAATTCTTATGAATAGTTACGATTTCGTCGTATATGGTTATCTCAGCAGAATTACTTAAAGAGAAAATTATGACTAGTAGTTTATAAAAATTGTTTATATTTTTCCATTTGATAACCCGAGTATAATATATTTTAACATATTAAATATTTAACTCTTCACGTACTCGTGTTTAAATTTTAGTTTTTTTAAAAATTGCAATTTTTATCAGATCATTGCTAAAAGGAAATCCACAATTTCAATGTAAATATTTCACCAATAATGGGAAAAGTTTGTTTTATATTCTCATTTAGATATAGTCTGAGGCGATATTTAAATCCTTAGAAAAACATTATAATTATTTCCAAATACTCCATACCACCTGAATAGGACCTCCGCTGCATACATTAATTTTATTGGCAAAAAGAATTGATAGGAAGAAAAAGGGCGATACAAACAAATATGCATTTATCAGTGGTATCGTACACTGAGTACGATAGACTGTGACCGCGCCCGAATATACGACAAAGGTCGCGCATTATGAATGACCAGTAACAGTACAACAGTAGTAGTATACATATATCAGGATTTTGTGAGTTATTTTAGAATGTGTGCGTTGATAATGGTTTAGGGTCTATCCAAGAGATGTTTAGTTTATTTCTATCAACACTTGCCATTTATTCATTGGATATACAGGGTGATTCTCAATATTGCGACAACTTAAGAGCTGATTCTGAGATTATTTTGATCATAAAAGTTCATATGAGTATATAATCCAAAATGGTTTGTTTTAAAGTTATTTGAATGTTTATAATAAATTATGAACTATGACTAACACGATATAATATCACAGTTTGTTCCTCAAAAACTATTGTGTTGAGAGGAATTGTTTATTTGCCATTTTAATATTTGTTAATAGTTGCCAGAGTAGTCATTCAGTTGTATTGCCAGTTTCTGTTTTCTAAAATGAATTACACGAATGCTGAGATGTGTGATATGCATTTCGTTTCGGTCTTGCCAATGGAAATTCGCGTGCTGCTAGACCGTCTTTATGAAGAACGATACCTGGAACCGTATCATCCCGCATCATTCAATATTTGCCCGTCTTTACCACAATGTCTTACTTAGTGAAACGGGAAATTTTAAAAAACGGACGACTGATAACGGGCACCATCTACAGTGAGAACTCCACAAGTTGAAGAAATGGTTACTAAATGAAATTGAGGAACATCCTACTACAAGCACCAGAAAAATTGCGTTTGCTTTAAACATTAGTCAGGGCCACAGTTTGGAGAATATTGAAAGAATCAACTGTTGTATCCATGTCACATTCAACGGGTGGTGCAGACATTTGCCGGCAGATTTTCCGCAAAGAGTGGCTTTTTGTCAATGGATGCAACACAAATCGCACAAAATCCTGACTATTTGGTTCAAATATTCTTCACCGACGAGGTTACTTCTCTAGAAACGCGATTATTAATTTTCATAATAATCACATATGAGCCGAAGAGAAAATCCGCACGAACTAGTGAATGCCCGTCATCAACATCATTCTCTGTCAATGTGTGGGGCGGAATTGTTGGAGATCACTTGATAGATCCACATTTTTTACCGATGCGTTAATGCGAGGTATCGCAATTTTTCTTGAAAGGGAGCTACCACTACTGTTGGAAGAAGTCCGTTGCGAATTAAGATTGCAAATGTATTTTATGCATGACGGTGCTCCAGCGCATTTTAGTTTAGTGCTCGCGAGTTTTTGGACCATACGTATTCAAATCGGGTGATTAGGACGGGGGAGGTTCACAACCGTGCCTCCTCGGTCTCCAGACTTAAATTCTTTGTACTTTTTTTCTGGGTCACCTTTAAATCATTAGTTTATACGACTCCCATTGAAAAATGTCGATGAATTGAGAAATCGTATTATCGCGAGCTTTTCAAACAATCGAAGTACCCTGGTATTTTAGAACGGATTCGCCAGTCAATACGACGGAGGATAGAAGCTTGTATTGCAGTTGAGGGCGGTCATTTTCAACAGTTAGTATAAGTTAATTTTGTTTTAGTAATTAATTTTGTTAATTTATAATAAAAACATGAATTATGTTAATTACTATATAATATTGTACAACTTTAGAACTAAGCGATTTTGGACGTATGTTCTTATGAACTTTTATGATCAATATAGTAACCCCAGGAATCAGCCCTTAAGTTTGTCGCATATATTGAGCATCACGTGTATTGTTAACATCCGGCTCTAACTCAATAAATAAATGAAAGAATTTAGATTTATTTTATTGAGTAGAGTTAACATAGCGTACTCAAAATTTTGGAAAACGTAGAATTTGAGAATTATGGGTCTATAATTAGCAACTACATTACGCGAACACTTTCTTATGAATGGGTAAAAACAACAGAAGTTTTTAACGTAAGAATTTAGCAAGTTGAGTGAGTGGTTGGAGCACGTATCAAGCGACATAGAATTTCGTCCGAACCGCCGCTGCTTTTGTTCTTAAGTTCCGCTATCTACATCACGCAGTTCAACTTCAGAAAAGGGTATGCGCACATACTATTACAACAGTTAATTAAATTATTCCGGTAAATAATTGCGAATTTAAAAATGAAAACGTTAGCCTAAAATTCTGGCTAAACTGGAACGTACTTAAATAAAATTCAAACAGAGATAACCTCTAATCCTCGAGATCTGTTTAAATTTATACATTTGAAAAAAGGATCTACCAGATTTCCTGGTGACATGTTTTTGGGCGATGAGTGCATTACCATCCGCAATTGATTGTTATGCTTTTGCTGAGTCATTTCAAAAATACTCAAACACAATCCTCTCCCTTGTTGGAGTTGATGCATATAGTGAGAATACGTCGTTTTCCTCTCCCAAATGGTGAGGAAGAGGAGGTGATTAGAATTTTCAAACTTTCAAGATAAATTTACCTCTGGTGATGATATGCTTCCTAGCTTCTTTCTTCGTGATATTAGATTTGTTATTTCTCATCCCTTATGTATTATTATTAATCTCGCCATCAGCACTTCCACTTTTCCCAACGTTTGGAAGTCTAAGTCTGCGTATCCATAAAAAGGGTGACCTATCAGCTATTAAAAATTATATCCGCATATCTCTTCTATTTAATTTTAGCCAAAGTGTTTGAGAACATCATCTATTCGTGTATTTTTAATAATATTAAACCCTTTTTATGTGCACATCAACATGGCTTTATATCAGGTAGATCAACGGTTACTAATTTAGCAATTATTTCACGTTATAAGTGAACATCTGGATAATGGGGAACAGGTAGATGTAGTATATACAGACTTTTCTAGTGCCTTTGACACAACAGATTCATGGCATTCTTCTGACAAAGCTGAGTGCTTTTGGATTAAGTCCATCTTTTATTAGATTGCTAAAATCTTACCTCTCCGATAGATCTAATTATGTCTTCTATAATGGCTTTTTGTCAAATTGTTCTTTCAACGTCTTGGTGTTCCACAGGGGTCAAAATTTAGGTCCTTTATTATTCATAATATATATTGATGATCTGCTAAAGTCACTCTCCTGTCCTGTACTAGCATACACTGATGACTTAAAGATTTATTCAACGTTACCAGTCTTTTTGATTCAGCTCAGCTTTAACTTAATATTGACACAATTGTTCAATGTGTTTTGAACAATAATTTAAATTTAAATGTTAGTAAATGTCATGTTGTTAATACTGTGAGAAAAACTAAGCCTTTTGTAACCACCTATTATATACAAAATCAACCTACTCCAAATCTGAAACCGTCAAGGATCTAGGTGTTCTTTTTGATAGCCGTCTCACTTTTATCCCGCATATTAATCACCTCATATCCACAACTTCCAAGAAACTAGGTTTTATTATGCGCGTATCCAAATATTTCACTAATGTTGATACCTTAAAATCTTTGTATTACGCCTTTATTATTAGTTCCCTTGAATATTCTTCTGTAGTGTGGTCGCCTTATTACATTTGTCATCAATTATCCTTGAGCGCTTACAGCGTCGTTTTTTGAAATTTCTATCATTTAGGATACACTCTCTTTATCCACCTCGAGGAGTTGATTACCAATATTTGCTCGACCGTCATAATGTACAATCTCTATCTACTCGCAGAGAGCTTCACAGTAGTAAGTTTATGTGGAATTTAATAAATGGTGTGATTCACTGCCTCAACTTCTTGGTGGTGTAAATTTTCATGTGCCTCGCTGCTCAGCTCGTTTTACAACTACGTTCACCGTTCCTGTTCCGAAAACCAATTTACTTCGGCAATCACCACTCTATATGATGTGTAGAAACGGAGATAATTGTTATTTTGATATTTTCTTCCAGCCCATTATATACATATATTTTTTTTATGTTTACTTTATAATTAGTTGTATTGAATTTATTTTTACTTTGTTATTTTTGTATACGTATTATTGTGATTTTCCCGCTAATGTTTTTTTTACGGAAAAGAAAATAAATAAATAACTTTCTAATTAGATCTGCCTTTTCTTTGCAGATACCTTCCTACAATGATAGACACAATGCAAACTCATTCACCAATAAAACAGTGCAATCATTAATAACATGTATAATTTCTTAATAAGTTTATATCCAAGACATATAAATAGCATGAGAACTCTTACTCTCAGGGTGAGTATAGTTATTAGGAATATTCAAACAAGTATTATCAATTATCCAGTATAATTTAGATTCTTTTATTCAAATATGAACTTTCAAAATCTCCCGGCTATCATAAGAGAATAGAAAACACCAACCACGTTTGCCAACTTACAAAGCCCAGAATTTAAATCTCATACGAAATAATAATAATTTAAACAACGTTTTGACCAGATACCTCGTTTATCGGTTCATACAGACGCCAGAGTCCTCCGAATGTGATTCCTTGTAGTGACAATCCAGATTCGCTCGTATATTCACCTCCTTCGTTACATTCAGGGTGTATGATTAGACTCGGAACAGCAATCACATGTAAAATCCATGTAAAACATGTACCCAGATATAGTAAACACCAATTTGTGAATTTATCCCCTTCGATACCAGATATACCCCGCAATATGGTTTAATTCATTTATCTTTGATGAGAAATGACACAGCTTTTTAAGACTTTTTATCAACTATCAACACGTAACCAAGGATTTTCATACATTTTCTTTATACGAATCACATTGAGTCACTCCCCATTCAATTAAAATAGATACCTAGGATACCAGGCTATCGCACAGTTGTCCGACGATAAATTATATTCAACTTCCATGACTACTAATACGATTTAGTCGAAATTATACTGACTTACAACAGGTGCGTACATAAAATAATAATTACATTTCAATATGGTTGGTAGCTTTCCTCTTATGAAATACAGCAGTATATTCAATTTTTTTTGTATGCATGCAATTTTATGTATATGCATGCATGAAATTACTTTATAATTTTGTCGTGTAACTGGTCTGTACTGTGGACAATAAAAAACCTATTATTGTTATTATTATTATTACTGATTGTGTATCGGAAAACTGTCAGAGTGATCACAAACACGACTGTATCTTTGCGTTGGTTCAAGAGGAAATGATCAATATAAATAATTACAGTTGCACGATCGACCTTTCGACTTTCGACACAGGCTAAAGTTTCACTAATAAATGACCACTATGGCTATTAAATCGAGGGGAGTGTAAGCAAATACGTTCGTAAAGTGTACTGAAGAGCATTTGTACCGTTTATTATGTATATTTTGCGCTCATTTTACACAATCGAAGAAATTGATTGATTTCAACCTTTATTGATGCGCAATAATAATTCATCTCCTGCCTCAAGCTATCGTATAAACTTCAACAATCAACAACACCACAGGCGCTTAAATTGTCAATAGGGCATCTATTACAACTGAAACACAACACCAGTCAAATAAATCACGAAATTAATGGCGTGCATGGCGTTTTTGCGACCATCCCAGACCACATTAGCATTCCCTACGGAACGGCCAATTCCCCAGAATATACCGCTTTTGGAGACGTCTATAAATAATTCCCATAATAGTCCACTTTATCGGTTATACTGCCTATCATCTGTCAGATCTTCTCCAAACAAGGCGAAAAATATATATGACACCGGATATTTTGATGTTTTTTAAAGTTCGTCTCAACCTTAAGATGCAGTATGGGATATAATAGCCACTGTGCTTCTCTTACTATCCCTAGTTGCTGCACTAACGCTATCTTCACTTCCGATTTATATGTTGCCACTTATTTACATATGTCGGTGTCGGCACCAATACCTATCTGTCATCTGTCTATTAGCATCAACTGTTGTCAATCGTCATCATCGTAGTTTTAAAACAGTTAAGTTCCACGTTAATTAGTTTATATATAGCACAAATCGTTCTTTTCAGAACGCTTCTCACCTTTTCAAGCGCGCACAAGGTAATATGGGTATTTTTCGTGATTTTTATAAATTATATAACCTATACATTTAATTACAGTTTTCACTGCATTAATGGAAGGTGTAGGGAGAAAACGGTGTAAGGGAGAACAATTAGCCTGAAGGAGAAGTGTATGATTGCAAATGTTTTTAATTATTTTAATAAATCTATGAATGTGAGTGCTGCTGTTCAAGAAGCAAGCAAAGCTTTGGTTGTTCAGAACGTACAATATATAGTATAAGAAGGAGCAACACACTGGTTCGTTATCAACTCCAAAAATACCCAAAAAAAGGAAAGGCATACAAGTAAACGACCGATTACAAACATATGACCGAACACGCAACATTTATACGACGTAAAGTGCATGGATTTTTATACAGAATATGCCACCTACATTAAATGCAATTCTTGCTGCTGTCAATGCTGATGATGATCTTCCTAACTCAGTCGAGCAACCTTACATAGGTTATTACATGATATGGGTTTTGAATTTAAAAAAGTATGGACGAAAAAGTATACTCATCGAAGGAGATGACATTATTCGGTGTGACCTAAATACTTACGAGAGATCAAGAAATTTAGAGAAGAAGGTACAGTGTAGTTTTTGCTATTTGACATGCATATAACTTTATATTATTTTAGGTCGAACCATAATATATACCGATGAATCATGGGTAAATACAGGGCATGCAGTTAATACAACTTGGACAGACACACTATTCAAAATAGTCGGCAAGTTTTATACAAGGATTAAGTACGGGCTTGAAATCACACCACTGGGCTCGCACTCTGTTTTGCGATTAGTTCATGCTGGTGATGATAATGGATTTGTTCTGGTGCTGAATATACATTTCTCTGCAAGAAAAACACTGCTGATGTTCATCATGAGATGGACTCAGAAACATACGAGGATTGGTTTATTAAGAATTACTTCCAAACATACCGCAGATGTCAATTATTGTTCTTGACATGCTTCGTATCACTGCAGAAAATTAGAAAAATTCCAACGCAGCATGGAGAAAACTGATATCAATAGATTGGCTCCGTGAGAAACAAATTCCAACAACTGACGATATGTTAAAAGGGACTTGCTGTTTTGCGTGTCACAAATTAAACCGCAGTATGATAAAAGCAGGATTGATGAACTTGCTAAAGAAAACGGTCATCATGTTCTGCGATTACCACCTTACCATTGCGAGTTAATCCATTTGAAATGGTATGGCACAAGTAAAAACTGCATAAAAATGAACAATACCACATTTAAGGTAAAAGACATGGAGGAACTAATTCAAAGAGCGTATAGCACTGTAACTGTTGCTAATTGGCAAAACTACATCAAACATGTAAAAATATTGAAAGGAAATGTGGATAGTGGATAATTTGCAAGATGACATTGAAGAATTCATTATCGTGTAACAGATTCGTCATCCGAAGATCAATGTTCGTCGACCGACTAAAAAATTTAGATAAGACGTGTGTAATTACTATTCCTTTCATAAATTATTGTATTATGTGGGCTTTGTATGATTCCAGCTATTTTTGTTACAAACGTGGAAACTATAATTAATTAAGGATTGTATCTATTTCTTTTGAATTTAATAATTGTATCATACCCCATATACAATAAATAAATGTTCGAAATGTATAATTACGTTAATGAGTAATAATAAATAAAGTTATCGGCTCTTTTACTGATTCTAATAAAAACAGTATATGGTTTTTTTCTTTTTACTGTTTTCCACAGATATCCGTTAAAAGAAACCGAAGAAAAGTTTGCGAGATAACGATTATAATTGCTTCAATCAGCTTCTTTCTGCAGCATATAAGTAATTGCTGCTTTATATCTCCCTTTTCGTATCTGAGACCACATAAACATATATCATAGGGAAGATAGTAACATATACTGATATATGCATTTTAATTGTCATAACCTCAAATAATGCAATCGGAAGTAGCAATGTGCAGCTGATGCGACGATTTGGCAATCGCGAATCGAATTCCCATAAGACGTATACTGCATCTTAAGGTTGAGACGAACTATTAGAACAATTGCGTCGATGGAGGATGAATTACAACTTGCGAAATTTATGGCCATTGTTCCTATTTATAGACCAGTCAGGCCGCTGTTGCAATTCGAAATGAAAATATATTAGTGGTATTTGTGTCTCGGTTTTATGTTCGCGTGTACCTATAAAGACACACAAACCGCCTTTCGGTTTCCGTTAATTTACGGGCGAAGTGCGCTAGAATGCTTAAGGCGGGCTATAACTATATGGTGGTACCGCATCTGAGGATCCCTGGTGCATGTAACGGCGCAGATGGCACTCCCGTCGATTCTGGTTTTTGAGCAGGTGTTAAGGAATTGCTGTACGTATAAGAAGGAGGAAAAATGTGGGCACCCGAGTAAGGTTACGAGCGTATTAAACTTTCGGAATCATAAAATCGCGAACGTAAGAGAAAGGGTAGGTAAAAATGGAGAGCAAAATATTTGGTGACTACATCCGCTGAGAACTGTTATAGAAGAACCTTTAAACCGTCATTTCTGTCTGTAGATAGGCAGTTTGATGACTTCTGCTGTAGACTCTTTAAAAGCATAGTGTTAAATAACATAGATGCATGTGGCTTTTTTTTCTTAGAATCTATTACATAATACCCCACAAGTTACCTCTTGCTGCAATTTTGAAAATATTTTGAAAACTTGGTGATTATATCAGGTTTTCGACAAATTTTCTTTAAAATCGCTTATGATTAAAAATATACTCAATGAAGTGTTGCACGTAGAGGGAATAATTTGTTCAACTTCTATCAACAACTATCAAAGATGAAACAATAACATTTGCAAAAAAAAATATTAACATTCAATAGGAAAAAAAAATGATATATTTGGTGACCTCGTAGTCGAGTACGCTCCTGTACACGTCTAAGCATCGGTAAAATGAAATGGTCGATATCTGCTTGTAACACCGCATCGCGCCAAGCAATTTGAACTTCGTGGACTAACTGTGCCAGAGTCTGTGGAGGTTGGTGCAAAGTGTCTCACCCCCATGATATCCTGCACATGTTCGATGTGGTTTAAATCTTGTGAACGGGGTGGCCACGGCAAAACATTAACGCCTGCTTCTTGGAGAAAGTTCATAGTTCGATGAGCAACATGAGGACGTGCTTTGTCTTGTTGAAAAACGACGTGTGAACGGTCATCTAGATAAGGTAGTAAAGTGGTTTCTATGACATCATCAACATAACGCACAGCTGCGATGCTGCCTCGAATAAAGGGAAGTGGTGATCGGCTACATAGGCAAATAGTCCTCCAAACCATTACTCCAACAGTCCTCACGTCGCTCTCACGTACCTTTCTACGGCCATTGTGCCATACCTAGACAGAATCGTAATTCATCGCTGTAGACGACATTATGCAATTCTGCCTCCCAATGCTGCCGTTTTCTGCACCAGTTCATACGTTGACAACAATGGCCCACAGGCAAAGGAAGCACGTGGACGGTATGAAAAAAGTCCAAAGGCTCGAATGCGGGCGTATTAGTGTACGCATGAACAGGTCTACCTTCTTCTCAAACCATTGGTTAGCGATTTGATGGCAGTAGAAAAAAGGGTCTCGTAGAGCTAGTTGTCTGAAGCGCCTATCTTGACGATCTGTGGTACGCCTCGGTACGGCCCAGTTAGTCTTCTTCGTATTCATTCGCCATTGGCTTGCCTTTAATATAGTTATTCTGAAGCAAAAAAATTTTTGCTGGGTATAACACTTCTAATGTCACTTAGTATATGTTTATTTTTGAACAAACCTCAGAAACGTTTAATTATTCATTTATTAATATTATATTATATTTAATTATAAGGTAATAATTGATTAAAATTTTATTTCTTTAACCTAAGTGGTCAGGGCAAACCTGACGCTTCATGCAGTTTTCTCTGACATTATTGCACCAGCACACAGTGGTCCCGATAGCGTCCGTAGCGCGAAATAATTACTGTTTATGTCGGAACCTAATCCAGACTTACCTATTTGTAATAATCTCTGCATTGTCATAGTACTATTGCATACATAATAAAATTGATAATAATATTTATTGACGTTGAGTCAGAGTGAACATATAACCTTTAATTTTTATTCGTATTAAATAAATAAAACAACATTGAAACTAGGACCACATGTATAAAGATTAAGAGACTTGAAATAAATAGTTTTGCACTAAAAGTGAATACAGAAAATTAGTTTAATTGGTATAATCTGAACTAAAGCAAAATTATTGAAATTGAATGAATGAATAATAAAAATAATCTACTTAATGTACAAATAACACATACATGACAAATGTAAAACTGTGTATAACAGAAATAAATATAAAACATAAATGAAAAGTGTTTAGTCACTAGATTCGTCGGAATATTCATTTATATTTGTAACATTTATCTCTGAAAAAGTCAATAAATTAATAACTTCAGGGATTAACATTTTTTTATAATCCATTCTTTCATTTCTTTGTGAAATTATTGGATCTGATGACAAAAATAAATAATTTATTAAATCTTCATTTGTTGAAACACGGCAATTTTTTCTAGTGTGATGCTCTCTCACTATTTTTTTAAATTCCTTATTTTTGGCTTCTTGGACCTCTTCGCTTAACTGTCCGATTGGCAATATAGCATTTTTAATTACTTCACCCCCGTATATGAGTATTTTATGTACACTGGGGGGCATGTAGTACTATTTATATTCGGCTATAAATAATTTTGCTGTATCTTTAGCGTATTATTCGTCCGCTTCCTTAGCAAATATGCATTTAGTAGAAGAAGGAGTGGGATTTTGCCATATTCTCTGATTATTTTCGGGCAATTGATCATATAGTTGAAGTGGAACGAATGACAAAATAAACATTGACGAGTCATCTTCATTATTTTCTGAAAAGGTTTGTTTATAATTGCTTTGGCCGGAACTGCCATCACAACCCCAACTACAAATTAATATTAGTGAATGATTACCACTTGGTAAAAATTCTAGAACTGTGTTTTGACAAGCGCAAATACGCTTTGCTGTCTGATCTAGGATGTGTTGCAATTTAACCTCGGCATTAACGATAATGCTTCTTCTTCGATGTATTTCGTAGGACTTCTTAAAGAGATTATAAGCCAATTTGTACTTTTTTGCACGTTTTGGACTAGTAGAAGTAACATCATGTAACACTCGTGCAGCAGAACGGTTACCACCCTTTCTCAAACGACATTCAGTTGCAAAACTTAATTCGGAAGTTGATATTGCACCATATCTTTTCTTCACGCGCATTTGCTTTCCACGTAAACTACATTCATCAAATGCTTTTTGTGGCCTAGCAGATTGTTTTGATATGGATAGAGTATTTGTATTACTAACAGCAGCACCAGCAAGTTGTACTTCCTGATCCAACCACTCTTTATTTTTTAGTATATATATTTTAACGTTGCGAAAACTTTACAACGGAATTCTATGTTTTTTATAACATTGGTTAATAGTTTATCAGCTTTTTTTTCATCTAAAATCTCTCTTCCATAAATACATTGCTTAATTTTATGCACTAGTGAAGATCTTTTCAATTTTTTATGTTTATGCCACTCCGAAAACAGAATGCTATATTTAATTCTAATGGACGTTGCATCTAAAGATATTGAAACCTTAACGGTCGCACTCGGACGCACTTTATTTTAAGTATACACGATACTATATCTATGAACAATTTTAAAATAAAATATCAACATCTGCAAACATCTGCAATTTTTTCTAGGTCAACTCGAAAAAACACTTTTTTAAGCATTGTAATAGTAAGCATTAAACCAAGTATAACGTAAAGTTACTTCAATAAACTATGAATTAAATTATGTGTTTACCTTTAAAGAAGTCTACCATAGTTAATAAATTCGATAAAATACAAATATCTGCAATTATTAGTCTCTATTTTGGTATATAACTCAAACGGCTATTTCAAGCAAATTGGCAAATTATTATCCTACGCACATATTTGTAATAGCAAATAAGCCACGAAGGTTTAATATTCGAAAAATGCTTAAGTTGATAGCTATACTTCAAGATATTTAGTATGCAAATTATATAATTTAAAAATTATTGTTACAGCTTGATGAATTATAATTATTTCGTCCTACGAATGCAATCGGGACTATTGTGCAGCAGAGAGTTTTTGTGACCTTATTCGAGCCTTCAATTGAGGAGCTAAGATGCAAAAGCCGATAAATCCAGTTTTGGTATAATGAATATTGCATATCGATCCTTATCAATTTAGGAAAGCTTTAGGCCGACTGCTGAAATAATTTTCAATCAAAACCACTTAAAATCCATTATAAATATATATATACAATATCAGGTAATTCAAGCAAAAACCGATAATAGTGTTTTAAACGAAACCAGATAAGTCAATGCAGTCATTTATTATTAAATGCCCTAATTCGTTGAAGTTTCCGGCGATTTGTTTACAGTTTTCTGTTATATATTTCATGTCAAATGAAAGAGGTGGTTCCCACTCTATATGTTTCTATATTTAGGAAGGATTAGTGGAAATTATGGCTTTAATGAAACTAAATTTTGTTTTTACGACGTTTCGACCCTTTATGGTATTTTTCAAGTGATATTTCTTATTTAATTATTTATTTATTCCATTACTACACATATGTGTTTTTTATATAAATCTAATTTCGTTATATTTCATTTAACATATTTTGTTTTTTTTATGAAAAACATTGTCAACAATTTTACACATATTAAAATTAAAGTTTTGAGTAAATAACAATTTATACATTTGTGTGGACAAACAACATTCAAATAAATTTTTATTTGATATAAAATATGTTAAATGAAATATAACGAAATTAGATTTGTATAAAAAACACATAAGTGTAGTAATGGAATAAATAAATAATTAAATAAAAAATATCACTTGAAAAATACCATAAAGGGTCGAACGTCGTAAAAACAAAATTTAGTTTCATTAATAGAAAATAAATATGTATATATTACTGGCTAAAAAGCAAACAAACAAAAGTCTATATGTTTTTCATTTTGTTTATTTTAAAGCTTCTTTATGAATAGTCATGAATAATTAAATTTTATAATAACCCATCAGAAGTATTAGCTGATGAACTATGTGATTTTCTTGAAAACGAAGACGCTATCCATGTCTAAACGAATATAAGACAAAATCATTTTTTATAGGTTTTGTTTAAAGGAATTTCTATAGAATATTAAAATTATATGTTCATAAGTCATAAAATAAATATATTTGAAGAAACTGAGGACAATAGTGCGGACAGTTTTTTTTAAATATATTTTAGATATGTATTTAATGATGTTTTGTTCGTAGCCGTTAATTATGTATAGTTATTCCTTTTTTTTCCTTCGTGAGGGTAGCGGCTAATTTATACTGATGACTTAAAAAGTTAAACAACTCATTTTTTTACGTTTCGACAATCTTTATTTTTCTTGTCTTCTTCGGAAATGTATATTTTATAATTTAACTTGTTTTATTTTTTTTTTTTAATTATATATCTAGGGAGATTCACAAACATTTTAAAAACATATTTAATAATTACATTTCTAAACAATTTTACAACTGTTAACAAAACTATTTTAAATCAAACTGTCGAAGAAATACTTTTAAACATACGCGAAAGGCGAAAATAAAACAAGTTAAATTATAAAATATACATTTCCGAAGAAGACAAGAAAAATAAAGATTGTCGAAACGTAAAAAAATGAGTTGTTTAACTTTTTAAGTCATCAGTATAAATTAGCCGCTACCCTCACGAAGGAAAAAAAGGAATAACTATATATTTTAGATAGATTCCTATAGAGCTGGAGTCCATGATTTTTCAGTAGCCTTTGGCAAATAGGAGAAATAAGTGTTCTATTTGACATGAATAAATGTCAGGATTGATTTTGATAATTTGATATACACAGTACAAATTAAATGTTGTCACCTTTTTTAAACACAGAATGATCATTAAAAAAAAAAGTAATTATCTTTAAACGAGATAATTCCAACAATTAAAGAGACCAAGATATAAATTCTTAACTATTGTTTCCGTACCCCTGATATTGCAGCCGGGCCTCGATTACTTGTTAAATAGCACACCGGCCTATAACTTAGCGACAAAGAAAAAGAATAGTGGTCTGCTTTGATGACTAAATGTATAGAAATATTAGTATGGGTTTTAGAAATGAAATTATATTTTAATAGCTAGAGACAAAAAATACTATAATTGAATTTAGTTTAGTGACCTATGTTATCCTTAAAACTTTGGGCTATCATTTTAGAAACATCCTGTATAGTATTATCTAGTAAGTGAACTTTCCCAATGGACATATTTGTTGATTTTTTTTTGATAAAAAAAGATGTTGATTTATCAATTGAAATATGTCGTGTAAAAGAAGTTGAATAAAAAACATTTAAGCCTGGCCAAATTTTGTACACACTCAAGTTTAATATAACAATAAATATAGCTACTTAAAGCGTTGTTTATAGCCTCCTATACAGGTACGTCCTAAAATTGTCACTGAATTTTTATTACACAAAATATTTTGTTTCTAAAAAAAGGAAAGGTAATTTTTAATTTTTCCCTCATTTAATAATTAATTAATTTAAGTTTTTTTAAAATTATGTAGATAAGATGTTCTTTTAAGTTTGTCTTATATTCTTACTTATCAATTATAATTGTGTTGTTGCTTTTATCTAAATACTAAAATCTGTGGAATATTTTATTTTTAATTGTTTAGTTTAATTTGTTTTCCTAAGAGTTTTTCATTGAAATCTATTTCATTTTTTGATGAATTCGCCAAAATATCTATTGCATTTATGATTTTAGGGCTAATTTGTGTTTTACCATTATCTGAAATTATTTTTTTATAATATTTTTTATAATATTAATATAATGTTAATATCTGCAATAATATTGTGTACAGCAATTTTTTTTATTGTAACTATAAGGAAATTTGGGCCTACACTGAGTTTGCTTACCACATCGCATATTCTTATTATATTTTCTTTGTATAATCGATTGGTATCATCAGAAAAAATGTTACGCAACACTGGAATTTCATCTCTACAAATCTACGTCCGTACTACTAAACCAATATTATTTCCGCCAGAATTTTTATAACCCCAGTTAGCTTTCTCTCTATTACTCTCGGGAAATAAAATATTTTTTTACGATGTGTTTCGAACATCGTAATTACCATCCATATAAAATAAAATAGCGATTTCACCGGAAACTAGGTAGGTATATAAAATGAAATTTCCATAAAATTGCGAATGTAGGTCATTTCATCCTCACTACGAACGCCATAGTAACAGCAAACTTATGTATCAGCAAAAATGTGCGTACGTAATTGCATAGCTTGATATTCTCAATATACTGGGTAATTCTAAAAAGAGTTTTCATGATATCCGAGATTCTGGCGAATAAAGAATGAAATTTGAAGGTATAGCTTCAATTTATTTGATCCAAGCAGTATTTTGTGTCGTATAATTACAACATTCATTAGGATAATATTCGAAATGCAGAAACGTCAAGTTTGAATTAAAATTTAATTGTAATTATATCGTTACAATTACATTTCATCTATTGCCTTCATAATACTAGTAATTATCTCTGTCAAAATTACTCACACTGGCCAGTTATAACTAACTAATGTTTCCTTAATAGCACATCACTAACCTAAGCTCCTATATCGAACCTCCTTCGCGACATTTTTAAGATTTACAAGTCTAGACAGATATTCAACTTTAATTTGCTAAATAAGCATTGTTGTAATGAGATATGTAGACAATATAAGGTCATGGCGGGTCATCTCTCTCATCAACAACGATACGCCTTAAGTATTTTAACAAATAGAGGTCATGCGATTCTTATTATCACGACCTTATTTGGTAATACAGTAAATATCGTTCATAAGACATCTAATTCAATGACATTGCGACGAAATTTCAAAGTACCGGCCAGAAACAATGCTTTCTACACGTGAGACCTACACACAAAAGAATCTATTATCAATCTGAATATTTTTATTTATTCAGAAATCGAAACTTAATATATATTTAAATGAACTAAATATTGTTTGTTAAAACATAAGAGTAAATTCTCTGAAAACAAAATATACTTTTAGAACAAATAGTACAAATAATATAAATATTTGCATTGAGCTTCTTCCTCCAAATGAACATTGTTATTGTTGTAAGGAATAAATCTATGCAATCATAGTGAGAAAGTCTCTAGATTGAAAATAAAGTCCCTTATACGTTTGGTATAATGAATTAGTATATGAAATTATTAAATGTTTTGTACTGTAAACATGAAATATCAAATTGAAATTACCATAATATTGAAACATGTGAAACGAATTTTACCCCACCATTTATTGCACTAAAACTTATCTGTCATTAGTTCCCTCTTTTTTAGGGGAATTTAGGGAGTTTTGCATATACATACGCTTTACTTGGCGTCACATTTTGATTGACCAGCGAACAGTGTTGCTGGTTGTGAGTGTAAGTAAATCTAAATGGATACCCCAGCCGTTTCACAACTACTTAGAGAATGGGGCTGATGCGCAGATGCTACCATTAAAATATTCGAAGGTAAGTACGTACGTGTTATCTAATATTAAGGGATTGCTAGTTTAAAAAACTTTGAAATAATACTTAAAGTCAGCGCCATTGTGTCGATAATATGTGAACATGGTAGGTGTGACCATTAACAAATATATGTAGGTATTTACTAGTTATTAATTTTCAGTAGGTAATACCCAGCAAATATACTGATTGAAATTATATGAGTAACCAACGCCGACTAGATACCGGTCCCGGGCATTGAGTGAGAACTATCCCGAGAACACCGGTCGCAACGACGGATACGCATAGCATCTATACCTCTACGCATCAATATCCTGTGCGCACTCCTGGAGTACGCTGATACGCTACCCTCTCCCAAACATTGTAAAACTATAAAGTGTGACAGTAAATTTATTTAATTGCATAATATTTCTTTATTTATTAATTTTCCCCTACCGAGGTCTTTTGGTGTTACAGACACAAAATTAGTAGGTAATTATTACCCTTGAATAGTAGAAATGCTTAGATTAAGCAGGTAAGTATTATCAGTTCAATATACTTATATTTTGGAAGCAAATAATGGCAATACTTCTATCAAATGTATATAAATTATTAAAGCATAAATATGATAGTTTCCAGTTGAGAAAATCTATTTACTCAAAACTAAAATAATTGTTTTTGTGGTGAAAATATTATATTGTCATAGGGATTTCAGATATTGATTACATTTGAACTAAAAAAAATGTTTCATCTAATAAATTCACGGGTTTGGAAAACTGAACAAGTTTTATTCTCAATATAAACACATCATCTTCTTGCTTATATAGGAAGTTATGTTTATTCAATGCGATGCATTTATATCCAAATTCAGCAATTATTTTTTGTGTGTATTGTTTAAAACGAAAAATGGTTTGAAATTTGGATCAAATTATCTTCAGAGTGTAGTCAAAAAAAATAACTTTTGTTCATCATGAGCGTAGGGATCGTTTAGTGAGAGTAAAGTTCAAGCGTTTGTGTGAAATAGATTGCGATACGACACCACCGCAGCAGAAGTATTTAAGTGTTGACCCTATTGGGCCAAAATTGACACTTTGAATACACTTTTGATACGTTGGCACTCCACTAATCATTTTGGCCTAATTTTCATTAGAACTTCAATTCTTTAAAAGATATTTCGAAAAACACAATTAGCCATGAAAAGAATACTATTTGAAATGTAGAGAAACTATATCGTACTTCTGTTATGCACCTGCAGCAAGCTGTGGGGTTGAAAGACTTTTCTTCAAATTCAAATATATTTTCACAGCACAAAGAACGTAATTGATCGATAATTTAGAAAATATATCATAATACATATTACTCTAGTGTTAATAGCAACGATGACACTAAAAAATGAAATAAAAAGTGATAATAGCTGAATAAAACTTAAATAAACCGATGTAAAACGAATTTTAAATCACCCTTGCTGTTCTGTTATTAAAAAAATATTTATATCAGTACATTGTCTACCACAAAATATGATAAATAAAAGTATTACGTGTGATAATTAATAAACAAGTATTTATTGCGTTAAATTCATCCGATTACGCACTGCACTGGATGGACCTGCAATCGAACACTTGCGTACGCGCTAAACATTGTGCCTCTTCGCTTGTTGACTCACTAGGCATGCAAAAGTTAGTTTTTTGTCTACTCTCTGATTCTCTTTATTTACGACGGATACGTTGCATAGTAAGGAAATGGCGCAGAGTTTCGTATTGGCTAGAGGAATTAAAGATACGCGACAGATAAATATATTTATTCAGTAGTTATCTAGGAATTGAAGGTATGTACGTGGTTGACGTCAATACGGCGAAACGAATGACGTTTATAATTGAAGAAAAAGCAGTCGCGCATTCAACAATCTCCACGATTTGAAAGACGAAGCCTTATAGCTGTGGTTTAAAATTCAGAGGAGCCACAATATTCGTATTAGGGTTCCGATATTACAAGCAACAGCGAATGAGTTTGCTAGAGGGTTAGAAGACTAATAAATACACAGTTGGATGGATTCAACGATTAAGAAAAAGACACAAATTTGTTTTTGGTGAAATATATGCCGAAGCAGTAGATGTATCTGAAAAGGGATTTGTAACGATTGGTTAAATACAGTGAGGCCAAATTTAAGAAAAAAAAAAAAAAAAACAAGACAGATGAAGAAATCTTCAACGCAGATATAACTAGCTTATTTTTCTGAATGATGCCCAAACAAATCGATGAAATTAATAAGGGAAAATGTGTTGATGGAAAATTCTCTAAAGACATATTGACTATTCTTGTAACAGCAAATATGATTGAATCTGAAAAAAATAAAACCTGTGCTTATTTGGCAAAATTAACCCCTCTTGATGATTTAAAAATGTAAAAGCTTTACCTGTTGAATACGAAAACAATCAGAGAGCATGGATGAGATTTGAAAAAATAATTGTACGATAACGGGACAATAAACTCATTCAGCAAAAAAGGAAAATTCTATTGCTTTTAGACAATTGTCCAGCTCATCCAAATACATTCAAAATTTAGCTAGAAGCTATAATTGTCTTCCTTTCACCAATCACCACGACAGTTCTTCAACCAATAGATCTGGGTGTAATAAAGTCCTTAAACAAACATTTTAGAAAACTTCAAATTATGAAGCTTTGTGTGTCCAATGTCTTTATGAGGAGATGGATAAGGGTAAGCTTGTTGTTGCTGTTCTGTTTGACCTTACCCGGGCTTTTGATTCTGTAGAGTTATCTTGTTTTAAACAAAATATATGATATGAGGACATAGCATGTGGTCTTATGAATGATTGAATAACGTATTTTATGAGTTACAGAAAGATCGTAGTTAGGGGTTGGCGAGGTGAGGTCCAGAGAATTTGATATTGACATGGGCATCCTCCAGGATAGTGTTCTTGGCCCCTTTATTTTTCTGTTATTTGTTAATGATCTTCCACGTCACTTGTCTACTGGTAGACTTTTTTTACGTTGATGACACCTGCGTACTGATATTTGATTTTGACAATTAAACTCTTAAAAAAAGATTAATACTGTTGATGAAATGTTACACAGCTTCAATAGTTACCATGGAAGATTAAAATTCACGGTAGAAATTCAACAGGAGAACAAACTCGCATTTCTTAACGTCATGGTTATCAAAGACAATGGCTTGGTCATCTTTGATTTATACCGTAAGCATACCAGCTCTGGTCGGATTCTAAATTTTAATTCTAATCACCCTTTACAACACAAGATTAATGTAATTAATAACCAAAAACTTAGAATCAAAAAACTATCTAGTAGTCGATTTTGGGATAACAATTTTAAGGATTTAAAAAACCACTTTAAAAAAATAATGATTACCCTATGTATTTCATTAATAAAATTCTAAATTCAAAAGATAATAATAACAATCAAGAAAATCAAGTTATTGTTGAACAACGCCCTAAATTAATTTACATCCCGATTCTGTCAGAAAAATCAAACAGATACTTGAAACTGATAAAGAAAAAATTGTTTTTTTTTATAATAATAACACGTTGGAAAATTTAAATATATTTGATAACATGAAAACTAAATTAGATAAATTGAACAGTCGAAATGTAGTATATAAAATTAGATGCAAAGATTATCAAAAAAGTTACATAGGGTAAACTTCACAATCTCTGAAAAAAATCCATACAATATATCCAACAACACAAATATGATGTGTCATTAAAAAAAATCACTACAGGTCTGTGTCATCACGCGTTTGAATCAGGACATCAATTTGATTTCGAAAAACCCATCATACTGGACGTAGAAATTAATTACAAAAAAGGATTAATTTCAGAGTGTCTACACATTATGAATAATCAAAATTGTAATTTCAGATCAGATGTAGCGTTGTATAACAGTATTTATAATGTAATATTGTATTATAATAATGCCAACGTAACATAGGTTCAATGTTGTTTTTGTCTTTGGAAGGACGCAGTTACTTATGGTTCTTTTTAATTTTAACTTGTGGATATCATTTTACTATTTTATGTTATTATACATTACTATTTTACTTTACTATATATTAATATTAAGAAGATTTATATATCTAGCAGGAACTAACAAACATGTTTTTACCGATTTAAGGATAAAAATTATTGGTACAAGAAGAATACGTTCAGTACGTAAGTATCATTGTAGCTTGAAAAAGACACATGGTTGTCGAAACGTCGCTTTAAGTAAAAGGGTGTAAACCAGTGACTAATACAATTTGCTCAAAGAAGCCGTCTTTTTATTCATTGTTGAATCAAATACAGAGCGATCCATACTTACATTAATACTGTATCTATTAATGTAGTACTATTTCTTTTAGTTTTGTTGTTCAACATATTTTTAAAATTAGTGATAGTATTGTAAATGTTTCCTCTAGGTTTGTTTTTTTTCTGCGATATTTAGATGATTTATAGTAGATTCTATGTTTGCTATGATCTTATTTACTGGAATTTATTTTGTGTTTTTACATTCTATACCATATTAAGTTCTAGACTTAAAATATATTTTATATTGTTTGGGACGTTTACATCTATTAAACTTGTAATTCAATTTTTATTATCAGAAATGGCTAATGGAAATAAAGCGCGTATATATAGTAATTTGGTATTTGGATATAGCAACTTACTCTTATACCGACCGAATTTCGTTGGTCATTTCAACGTGGTTATAAATTATATTTAGTGTATATTTTTTATATTGAAGGTCATCAATATCCATTATAAGAATATCAATACCTTAATTATTGTTTTCACTCTGATTAAAGATGAAATACACCAAACAACAACGCTTACCAGAACAAACTCATCTTGATCTAATCTCTTCCGATCCCAACTTTAAATAATCTCGCAGGAAATATACTTAATCTTCTCGGAAGGGGAGGGATGAAATTTAATCGGAAAATTTCCTCGCGGAAGCGAAACTCGACAGCGCTAAGCATTTTCCATAATCTGAGGTTCCTTTATTCTAACAATCTTGGATAAAATGCGCCAAAGATTTTAAAGAGCCACTTTGATGTTAAACGGTATCTTATATCCACCTCATTAATTCCTTTACCGGGAAGACATGTCGTCTTGTGCGATTACCAACGCGCGATATGCATTATATAATAAATTTTGGGAGTACAATATCTGCGTTGGTAAATCTCAGATGTTACAAGATGGAAGTACAGAAATTAACTATAAGTTATCAACGATTTAAAATGACAATGTTAAAGAAAATGAAGTGATTGGAATTGTTTATCGAAGCAGAAAAAAATTAATTAGAGGGAAATCATTAGAGTACAGTTGTAGCCAGCTGCTATTACTTTTGGTTAGCAGTTCAAAACATCTGCTACTTTTGTAGTAACTTTCTTTAACATTTGGCTGAGCATAATAAATCACCGAGTTAATGGCTCAATTTATCTACCAAATCGTCTTGATGCCAATGGGTATCTCAACGTATTAGAACAAGTTATTGATGAGATGGTATCCATAACTCTTGCACACTATGCTCGTATTGTAAGAGTATGATTAGATGAACATTTCCCAAACACATGGATTGGACCTATCTTATGGCCTGCGGGATCTCCTAATCCTTTAGACTTTCTTTGTTCGGAGTTTTATTAAAGAGAAAGTCTATGCAATACCTCTTCAAGGCGCCGACGTAGCCGAAGACAAAATTTTAACAGGGCAATATTGGAAATTACAGCTGAAAGACTCGAACAAGTTGTACAGACCATAGCTCGCAAATTGTAATTAAGACACTATTTAAAGACAGATGGTTTTTTAGGTAGTAGTGTCACTGATTTACTATCAGATAAACACCCAAACAGAGATTAATCCTGTTATAAAATACATTGTGCTTAAACATTTTTCAATATGTATTATTTTCACACCTTACATAATGTAAGAATAGAATTTAAAAAGTTGTCGAAGGTCGAAACACATAAACTATTACGGTATTAGAATTATAATAGTATGAGGCTACAGTCTTGCCAAATGGGTCCTGAATATATACGAAAGATGATTAAGATTTTTGATTCAGAACCGCAAATAAAGCAGATATCGCTGCGTATAACTTTTGCGACAATTTACTCACGCGTTATATGTTTTGTTTTTGTACAATATTATTAAATTTCAATATTTGGGATAAATTTTCCAAATAGATTTTCTTTTAATTTTTTTTTTAATTAGTAAGATGAAATTTCGGTTATCAAAATTTTTATTCCACATTGAGTTGTATTCAAGAATGTCAATAAAAGTATACACTCAAACAAAGTAAAGAAAATTATGCCGAAAATGGGAAGCAACCTCCATATTTATTCCATTATGACTTACAGCGTCGAATTTGTCAATATATTGCTATACGTGTTAATTTGATTTAATGTTGTTACTTGACACAAATATGAGTTCTAATTAACTTTCAAATTAAATTAAAATGGTATGAACGATGTCGGTATATTTTAATTTTGAGCTAAATAACAAACAAAATACAAATTAAACAACAATAACCATCTTAAACAATGACCCATATTAATTAAATTTCTATTTCCTTTCGTTTTCTTCTCCAATTTCCAATAGTAATGCTTGTTGTCACATGATTTTCTTCCAGTGTTCCACTTTTCCAATTTGCAAATATAAAACTGCCCAAAATTTTCCAATTGTATAACTTGTTTCTTTTTTTTTTTGATGGGAAGAGAATTTTTACAAAGGGAGATGTCTGTCTGTCGAAGATTAATATTATTGCAGGTACCAGTGGTATTATAAGAATGAATGTACAACCGATAAGAATGACTATTTCTATGTTTATACACAATACCTAATAACTCATAGATAATCAAAGAATATAAAGTAAGAAGACAGTGACCTCTGCCGTCCACTTCACCGACCACGTGCATCCAGTGAAACCCCAGGAAGGAAAACAATATCTGATGCGTGACTTAGAGAGAGCAAAGTATACTGTTTTTGAAACATGTTCACCAAGGTTCTACCTTATGACTCTAAGAGCATAGCAAGAAGATGATAAGCTACTACTATAACTGCTGCTTCAACCCATCTCAAGCCGGCATCCACAACCATCCCCAAAAATTTAATGTACATATGTTAATGTTTGATGTCTATAAAATAACAATTTAGTTTTATTAGTGTTAAGGATGATCTTATTTGCACCAAATCACTCGCAGATTTTAAAGGAAACAATATTTATAAAATTTTCCAAATTCTCATGATTAGGGGCATGTCACGTAAGCGAAGTATCTTCAGCGAAATGAACCGCGTGCGATTGGCGGGCAACACGTGCTAGGTCATTAATAAATATTAGAAATAAGGTTGGCGCTAGCACCCAGCCCTGCAGCACAGTACACACGACTCTGCTAACTTTTGAAATCATACACAGTGGTGGACACTCCAGGTCGTAGTGACAATTAGAAAGCAAACCCTCTGCCTCTAATCCCTTAAATCTATAATATATAGATGTTTTTTTTACCGTAAAGAAATTAAAAATGAACTAACAAACATAATAAAGAAGATATTTCTAAAAATACTTATATTTTAGTGGTGTATTAAATAAATATCTACGCGGTAAAAAAAAACCCTAGAAATAACGAATATACGAACATCGCATCCGTTTTAGTAAATAAGAGATTAAAAAATAAACAGAATTCTCTAACAACTACATACAAATATTGTTTTTGTCGAGCCCAGGTGGAGACAATTTTATTCCAAGTAATAATAGTTATTTTGTCTAACAACCCCACACAATGTAAGTTTCACTAATTAATTTTCCTAGTTTTTACATCGATTTTGGTTAAGGAATACCTATGCAAAAACACATAATACATATCATTATAGAATCTCGAACATTATGAAACGTAACCCCTCAGAACCTATCACTAGTTATTATTGTTATTTGTTACAATCACCGTTTTATAATTGATGGAAAATGCTAATTTATTCATTGCCGTTTAAGAAACTATACTTTTTCATTTATTAATCAATTATTTATATTAGTAGATCATTATTAGTTATGAAAATATATACAATGCCTAGGTAATACTATTCACATACGTACTGCTGTGGTCTGGCACCCCGGGTTTCGAAAATTCAAATTTGTATTTTTATTAATTCCAAATTATCTTTATCAATGTCAGGAAAGAGTTTCCACAATTTTAATATTTTATTTTGAAAAGATTTTGTTAATTGTATTGTTTGATGAATTTAAGTATTTTAATTGTTCAGTTGTTCATTATTTAATTATTCAGTTGTACATTGTGCGTTCATCAGTATTGTATATTTTATAGTTTACATTCTAGAATTTTCTTAGACGAATTCTGCGTTGCGAGCGCACGCAATTGTAAATTTTATATATATGCGACCGTGTTTAACCCAGAGGCTCAATTACTTGAACGATGACGTGTAAGTACAGTTAAATTTTATTTTCTTTGCTGCCTTTTTGTAAATTCATTTTATTTTAAAAATGTTGTTCGTTCAATTTGAAATTGATCATCCTTCAAGGAACTCTTTAAATAATAATGGTTATTGTAATTTTTGTGTACGCAAGTTAGTTATAAGATCTGTTATTACAATTGTTCTAGAAGGTATTTTTTTTTTTTAGTTTAAAGAGTTTATTTTTCCGTTTCTTAGTTTTCAAATTAGTTTTCTTAGGTGAAAAGAGGCATTGTGCTTGTAATTAAATTTCAATTTTATTAATTTACTTGTTTTGTCCACGTTTAAATTAATTTAGTGTGTTGTAATTTTGAGACCACGTGGATTTTTGTGAAATAGGATTTTCTTCTAGAACAAATTTGTCTTTTGTTTGTTAAAGGATTTGCATCGTCCTTTTTAAATAGTAGAGTCTAATGCAGTTTTTGTTTTTGGCCAGAATTTTAAATTCATGGTTTTGTTTCTGCATAATTGTAACTAAATTTTTTTTTCCTTTTTTTTTTATAAAAAATAAATTTAATGATTATTAACGTCATTCAATGTTTCTATTCTTTTATTTTTGAATCAACCATTTCAATGTTTGGGGATTTTAAAGAAAGTCAATTTTTTCAAACGCCCACATTTTACATTTCATGATAGGTTTTATTGTGAGGGTAACCCTGAAGTTAAGTATTCTTTTGCGCCCTTTATTTTTATCCACTGAGCTAGTTGATTTAATTTTTCTTTTTTTTTTCAAATTCATTTTACGTTTATGTTGGTACCATCTATACACAGCAGTACGTGTATAAGTATATGTATCTCCACTCGTTACTGAATCAAATCGAGTCGTCCGCAATATAAATACATATAAATATTTAGTGTATACTGGTAACAAAAGACACTTTAGGACGGTGTGCAAGTTGTAGAAGAAACAGTTTATCTGTTTAACGCATACCGCTATTTAAAGAAAACTGCTACAAAAAGTAAGAGCTTTTTTAAATTGCTAACTAAAAGTAGCAGAAACATATTATAGCTGCTAACGTAAAGAAGCAGTTTTATACATCTCTAGTAATTTATGGAGAGAGGTGGTAGGAAAAGCAAAAATATAGTTTAAATTTATATTCATTGGTATAATAGCGACAGAATTCGCGCGGAAAACGCGATTTACTGAAAATAATAATCGACTCATTTACGTATCTTTCCTCACGACGCATTCCCGCTAATTTACAAGCGAACGCAATTTACAGACTATCGCGAGCGCGTCTGGGATCTCTAAACAATGTACGCTGACGTAGCACCGGTACACATTCCGTATACACACCAGCCCGACCGTCGTGTCGCGCGGGGGCCCATTTTTCACCGCTTTCCAGACCGATTGGTCGTTGAACTTTCAATTGTGCCCCGCCACGCGAAGGACAATAACGATGAGCCAGCGGCACGCCGCGATCGCCCCGCCAACGATGTCTAGGAGCGCTCGACGAACGCGGCTCGTGTGCGTGTAAATGAATTGAATAAACGCCACGCTTGACTCACCTCTTCATTACATTACATGCGAAAAGCGTATTACGTTAAATGGACCGAGCGGTTATTTAAATCATTGTGCTTTTAGCCTGGGCGGAAAGTGTATGGCTATTGTGTCCGGCTGCGCTGAAATTAATTGCAATTTAATGGGACCGGACCGCTGTAATTTTCCAGGATGGACAGCATGTATTCCAAACAACGATCATGTTTTGTGAAGAAGCGGATCGTGGAATCACGAAAGCACCCCATATTTAGATTTAAGTTCCTTCAGTTCTAAGAAGTTAATAGTTAAGACATCTTTCCCTTTTTCAATTCTTTCTTTATTCTGCCAGACACCCTCTTCATTTGTAATTTACGACCAATAGAGTTCCTTTGTACACCACACGCAATCACTTTTGTAACCCCACCAAGGGAAAATGGTCAGTGTAACAAGGGACTACTAGTTCAAAACCATATTGTAATAAGCAGTTCCGTTCCGACATTTCAAGCGGCAATACATTTGTAAATATCTTACTATGTAAATATATGAAATTACAAAAAAGGGTTTTGTGTGTTTTGTTATTTAAACACATCAACGTAGAAGTGACAAATCCAGCACCAACGCATTCATAAAAATCTGCAACATTTAAAAAAATATGTTAACGTCTCAATCAAATTTTGACTAGTCTACCAGTTTCAGATGTGAGAGTACCCAAAGTTTTAAGAAGTATTGTTTAAGACGAATCTGGACGGCCAAGTGTGCAAGAGAGATAAAAATATTGTGTTTACTTTATTCTATTTATCGGGTTTTCTCGGTCTGTTGATTTAATCAGAAAGAAGAGGAAACACTAATTAATTACTTTCTTCTTCAATTTTTTTTGCTAAAAATTATAATATCTGTATTTACACATGTTTAACACGCCTTTTTCTTTAACTTCCTTTACCTTAGTAAAGTAAATGCTACGACTTTTTCTACGCGTTTAACATTTTTTCTTTTGTAAATTTAAAATGCTTTAATTTGTTTAATTGGAATAAAAGCGAGTCGCTTCGCGTAAGCACTCTTTATATACCAATCACAATTTTGAATCAGATAATGCCTTTTTTAGTGATAGCTACAACGTTATTTTATAATTTTACACTATAACAAAACTTAACATGAATTAAAATTGTCCATTAGAAGTTCACCACTGGTTCGATCCCATAGTTTCAGGTTTATACACTGAAAAACAAAATAACCTTTATTGAGTTGAGTTTATAAAAATAAGGAAAAATATATTGTATGGATAAATTTTTTTATTATATTGAACAATTTTGTTTATTATAACTATTTTTATTTATATTTTTAGTTGGCTATGCACTCGGTTGCCTTAGTTCTCGTTCATTTTTTTTTCCATTTCATAAATCAATCTTGCTTTAGTTTAGGAGTTATTTTAATTTTATCTCAATTGTTATTGTTTTGAAATTAGTAGGTATCTATGGAAGTTTACAACTTCGATGAAAGAAAAAACATTATTAAGTGGTACCATAAAGGGCACTGATTGCAAAATATTGTTAATTTATTTTACTTTACCTTTTCGAATTCCTTTTAATTTTAGCCGTTTACTTACGTATTTATTATTACTTACGTACACAAAGTTGCTGAAACATACACAAGAATGATAATTATTCTTACCGACATTTATTAAGAATATCAGACTCAATTACCAGCACAAGTTGTTACCTATTTAATATTGCTTGGAAAAACGCTTCTAATTAGAATTTTCTATGTTGTAGGCAAAATTCGCAGAGTAAGTGAACGGAGATCTTGCTTTTTCGGAGGTTAGTTGACTTCTCTCCTCAAGTTTTTCAGCAAGCGACGCTTCCTCGCGTTCTACGCCTCCTTGTAAATATTTTGGATCTTCAAATGAAGGCATGGCATTACGGGCCACATAATTTGACAATCGAAGTCTCCTAGCATCGGTCAAGATACAGTGACGTTCAAAATTCGGATCTGTAATCTACTGATGTAATGGAGAAACTTACTTTTCCTCTCATTTGAAAAACATTGAACCTATTGCTAATTTTCTTTTTACGAAAATTGATCAAATTTTTACATTAAATTAACATGGTTTTGCATTTTGCATGTGTTGTTTCACACATGTAAATTGTTGCTCATAGATAACGTACTCACTTGACGTTTATTTTTCTTTAATTATTTAATTTATATTTTCATTAAATTGTGATTAATTTTGCTGGTCTACCTACCAGACGTCATCAGCACTCCTTCGAGTGTATAAACCCACTTTCATCGCTAATCACATCTCAAACTTTACGTACCTACTAAGTGAAAAAGAGTCAGTTTGTGGGCCCCCTACACTGTAAAAAAATATAGTAATTTTGCCATGGTAAATCAGGAATATTACATGTAATAACGTTGTGAATTTACCACAATAAATCATGTAAATTTTGTTTTACATGTTTTTTCTAGGATATTTTAACATGGAAAAAGAAATTTCGGTAAATTTATAGCTTTTCCATGTACGTTTAAGATGTAACAAAAATTCAAAAGGAAAATACAGGAAAAAACATGTACAATTTTGTATCTACTCTCAAAATTTACTTAAAACTGTAAAATTGACAGTTTTTTTGGGGTATTTAGTGCACTTTAAAAGTAATTATACTAGTGAACTATTAATTTTGCTGTAAAAATATGAGGATCATTTATATTTATTTGTTTTTACTTGAATTTTCTGGTAAAACTATAGATATCATCCAAAATACGAAATTCATACGCCGCAATGTGATTGGTTATTGGATTATTTATCTGTGCGCGTAGGTAATTCTATTTGTTTGTCGAACTTATATTGGCTCAATGATATCACGTGGTAATGTAATAGTGGTGCGTCACAAACAATCGTAGGTTTCGCGTAAGGGTTTTCATTCTTGATCCCTTGAGCGATTCAGTATGACCTATTAGGTGCTATAAAAGAATTAGGTAAGTTGCTAGCTCTCTTTATAAAAATACATATGAAAATTACTTCAGTGTTCGGTAAATATAGAATTCATATAAATATTACATACGAATTTTACAGTACAATCTTTAAAAAACACATCAGCATGTGAAATTTACTAGATGGTAGAAATTTTACCTTATGAAGCAAATTTACCTGTAAAATTGTAGGCAACTTTGTTATCAACGATTTTACATGTAATTTTACTGCAACTTTTTTTACAGTGTAGGAGCCATATGCCAAATTCTCACACGCAAGCGACTGTAAAGACTAGCTCAGATAGTTCATGGACGACAACTAGACCGTATGATTGTGGTTCCAAGAACGGCTTGCCATGACGTAATGAGGCATCACAGAATAATACCTAAATACAATGAACTGATAGAATACGAGCCATTTAGTGAGACTGATAATCCATGAACTATCCGAGCTAGTTCAATGACTGCATTGCCAGCTTTATGCTTATAAAGTCACTTGCGGGTGAGACACCATCTAGGAATTTTACAACCATGAATGAAAAGGTGGTACTAAGCTTCAAGACTATATCTGATGAATGTGGAAAAAACCTCTCTAATGATTGATAAAGGCAGCTGAGTCTATCGAAAGCTTTTGTACTCTATGAAATAAGTTACTCATTGTAAGTCCCATTTCCCAAATAGAAACTACACTTAAAAAAATTTAACTGTTTACATTCGACTAAATAAAAAAACCATCCAAATTTCGCCAAAACTATAATGCGCAACTTTAAGGGAGTATGGCTAAAGGTACTCAGACAGAAATATTTCGGGATAGATCTATTGGAGCCCTTGAAGGTTCTCAAGTTCCCACTGGGCAAGATACTGGTCTTTATAGAGAACACCAAGCTGCTCGAGTGGAAATTAAAGACTTAATAGGAATGGTACAATGGGCACCTAGCTCAAGTGCCCGGACTTTAGGTGCCCACCCTAACATAATAATGAATGAATGAAGGGAGTCATTCATTCATTCATTCAAGTTAGGGTGGGCATTGATGTCCGGGCACTTGAGCAAGGTGCTCATTGTACCATCCCTATTGATTGTCTTATTTCCACTCGAGCAGCTTCGTGTTCTCTATAAAGCCCAGTATCTTGCCCAGTGGAAACTTGAGGACCTTCGAGGGCTCCAATAGATCCCTTCCGAAGTACTTCTGCCTAAGTACCTTAAGTTCCTCACAAGTGCAGATTACAATGAATGAAGGGAGTATTGCCAACTTCCCCCTTCGTCAACTTATCCTTTACGCCAGTTTGTCCTAATATTTTCATACATTTTGCAAATTATATACAAAAATCCTAAAATTGCTTCTGAGCGACATTTCCTTGTCAATCAATCGAGTTTAAACCTATATCTTAACACATACTGTTAAGTTCTTCAGTACCAGGTCAACAGCAACAGCAGTAGCATCCTTAAAGATCTCTCATAGCATTGAGAATGAATCGTCGGCCAGAAGTAATTGGTATTCTGGCTTTTTGTTGCTGATAACATCGTTTTTTATATGTCCTAATACTAAAGTCACACAACGGTTATATTGCTTTTAATGCTAACGTCAATATTTCCACGTTTATTTTATTTCCTTTAAATTATTTTGTTGTACAATCTTTCCTAAACGTTTTTAATTATCCCCAAAACGCAAATTATTACACGCAACGAAATTCTATTTTGGCTTCGTCGCGTCGTCCTTTTCCAGCGTATTTTGAAGGTAAGCGTGGCGTTTTAATTAGGCAAGCTGTCATCATAAATAGAAATAATGCCCTCGATAATAAATTAAAGCTCACCCCTTCCCCTCGCGCTGACGGCTCTCCCACCTCGCTCTCGACCCTCACTTGAGGCATACCGCCGCTCTTCGAATTCACTTCAAAACAGACACCGGCGCTCTAAATATAGAAACCCCAGTTGAGCGAGGATATTTATTTACTAACAGAGTGGAGAGTTGGAGGAGGGGAGGAGGAGGTTACGTCCACTACGCCTTCAATTCATACCCCCACTCCAGCCTGTATCACTTCGCAGTGGGGGGAGAAACTTTGGCAACATTGTAGCGTAACTTCGAAAGCCGGAAAAAATGTGTTCCTGACGGTGGGTTTCGATCGAATTGCATCCAGATTCAGAGTGCACTGCTGGAAATGAGAGGAGGGGTTGTGGGAAACGCGGAACTTTCACTATCTAGGGCCGAATGTAGTCGACGACCTCGTGTCGTCGACGCGGAGAAGTTTGGGTGATTACGCAGCCGCGTTGCGGAACAACGGTTCAACCCGGATCTATATTGCCGGAATTTTTCGACCGCCACTGAATACTACGACGCAATTTTGCGCCAATATTACCGGAAGAGTAACCGGAATGGGACGAATGAGGCTAAGGAAGAGGGAATTTATGTTACGAGACCCGCGTGATCGGCATCTATTATCCACAAAGTTTTTTCGTCGTCCTTTTAAAGCTGGGTGTATACTAAAACTCATTTCGTTCTTTTCTTTTTTAGCTTTTTAGCGGGAAAACAAGTCTGTCTTCATTTATTTAAAACACACACCGCAAAATTTAACTACTTCGTGCATAATAGACAAATTATCAATATTTCTGGGATACTGTAAAGTGGGGCAAATCCGATCAGTTTTATGTACTATTTCTGAGCTGCTATTATTATTATTGATCGAAAAAAAATGAAAAAAATTATATATAATCATACATCTTTTAGCTACACATACCATCATGTTCATTAACCCAATGTATTAAAACACTATTTTTTTTAATACATAAAGCGTGATCGGTTTTGCCCCATAATAGGGGGCAATTCCAATCATCCATCTATTTTCTTATAAAAACCGATTTGAAAGCTACACGAGGTAAATCCAATAACAAAAATTTGAATTTAAAAAAGGAAACTTACGGAAATAACAGAAAATATGTATTATAGAAATGGCAAACAGATAAATTATGACATAAAAATATAATTATTGTAAAGTTAAAATACGTGGTTAACATAAAAAGTGAGGTTACTTACATTTAAACTTCTTAAATTAAAGCTTTAGCTAAAATAGTAATGGATTTTGTTTTGGACAATATTATCAAAGTTTTACCCTTTCAATTTGCATTTTTACACAAATATGTAGATGACATTATTTGTGTTTTACCTAATAATGAAGTAGAAAATACCTTAAATATTTTTAATTCCTTTCATCCAGATATTCAATTTACTGGTGAGATAGAAAATGATGGAGGTGTACCTTTTCTAGATACGAAAATATGTAGAAAAGAAGATAACATATTCATTAATTGATATGAAAAACCGACCAATTCAGGTAGATTTCTAAACTTCTACTCTAATCATCCTTTAACACATAAAATTAATACTTTATTAGCTATGAAAGTAGAGTAACGAAAATAAGCCATCCCACTTTTCTATCTGACAATTTATTACATCTCTCAAAATTATTTCAAAATAATGGATATCCAAAATCGTTCATTCATAAACTTCTTTATAATACACCACATTTCTATAATAACAATAACATAGATAATTCACTTTTTAATCAAAATAATGATAATGATACTTTGGAAATACCCAGGGACAAAAGATATTTTAAATTGCCTTATATTCCTAACATAACTAATAAAATAACCCAGGTTTTTGCGACTGACAACCCACACATCTCATTTGGATATTACAATTACAACCCCTTATCGAAATTTTTCTCAAAAATGAAAGATAAGGACGACATACTTGTGCGCCATAATATAATATATTCCATTCCATGTGGTGATTGTCCTTTACAATATATTGGGCAAACATCAACATGGCTAAAAACCAGATTAACTTTACATAAAAGTGATGTTAATACACATAAACAAAGGTGTGCATTGGCCGCACATTGCATAGAAAATAAACATAAACTAGATTTTGATAATGTTAAAATTATAAAATCAGTTACACATAAAAAATGCGAGAATGAGATTTTCTGGAAATGGTAGAAATTAATATGAGATAATACTATGAATTTCAGATCAGATATTGAAGGACTTAGTTCAATATATGCATTTTTATTAACCTTTTATAAACCAAACCAAAATGTCACATAACTTTTGATGCAGATTATAACTTCTCCTTTTGTTCTACTTTTATAATTACTTGGATGATTAGATGGTTATCTACCTACTAAGTATATTTGATGTTAGTAGTTCTTTAACATGTGACCTGTTGATATGTATTTTGAGGGCTCTTGTCTTTTCTTCGTGAATTTAATAGTCAAAATTTTAATTATTAACTAATATGATTTTTTAAATAACTTACATTTTCAATTTTACTTATTCTATGGTCAGTTGCCGGTTTCTTACTTTAATTTAAGAAGTTCAAATGTAAGTAACCTCAATTTTTATGTTGGCCACGTTTTTAAACGTTACAATAATTATATTTTTACCAGAGTTGACCCTGAGCAAGCATGCACTGTTATGCGAAATATTGGTGAAATATTGAATATAATCCAATAATTTTTTAAAATTGCTGGATTCCCCAAAAAAATATTACTATTCTACTCATACCTAACGGCAAATACTCCTTGTATTTTTTCTATATATTGGTAAGTAAAAAAAAGAAGTAAATATATAACAAATTAATAATTTAATTTTAGGTTATATTAGGTTTCATCATGGAATAATTTTATACGAATGTACGCTAAATGCAAAGCCGAGTGTGTGGTAGTGGCTTTGGTTTTTTATTGTAAAGTAAGAAATACGTATGTTTTATATACGCATCATTGTTGTAAACATTTGAAAAATTTTATAGGGTTAAGTGGAAAAGTTGTTACTAAATAATTTATAATATGGGATAATATATGTTTGAAAGATTTGTAATAATTTTGTCATAGAGAGAATTATTAAGTTTTATGATTTGAATCATTAATTTCTAAAACAGTTCTCGTCTTATATTGGGTTTCTTTATGTAATATTTTAGCTTGTTCGTAATTGAAGAATGATTATTAATGTTTATGTGGTTTTTAAGTGCTGTAATATTATTTGAATATAAATCTCGCTAAAATTTCTTCGTGAACGAATCATAGATCTAATTTAAATGTAAACATGTCTGAGGCAGCACTCTACGAAAACTTAAGTGTTTAATGTAACAAGGGCCACATTTTAAGCAAATACAGAGACGCATTATTTATAAAATACATGGAAATAACACCTACCTTAGGGAGACATGAGTTTTGAATTTGACTGTAACATAACGGGTAAATATAGTTTGCAGCGGAGATACAAAAAAAAAATGAAATGGGTAGTCCAGGGCTACTTTTTCGAGGTAAATAATTTCTTTAGTTTTATAATCCATTTAAGTGTATATTGTGAATAAAAACTTAATATTGTAACCAGAAAAACCATAAACATTAACTAAAATAAATATAATTTGGCAACAATGAAAACCAAAACATATACTTGTTATTCAAATTACTGTCCAGTATTTTGAAAAAGATTCGTAACATCTTCTTTTTGGCTTAGAATGCCGGAACACACCGAGCCAGTGAGAAGTGCTGTCCGAATGGTCACCCACCAACAACCGCTACTAAGGGAGGGCGCATCATTGCCAATCTTGCGAGTCAAGCAGCAATATGCGGGTGGCATATATACGAGTGCTAATTTATTAAAAACACTAACTATATTTTCACGTAGTTGGTCTTATTTCCATGCTTGTAGATTTCGTTTTTTTTTAAAAACCCCACAGATAAAAGTTTACTGGAGTGAGATCAGAAGATCCTGGTGGCCACTGTGTGGGGCCATAAGTAGTAGAACCATTTATTGGGATAGCTATTTTTTTAATATGTATATGGCCTGCGAGATCGAATATAAATGAAATAACAAATAGCAATTTAAAAAACATGCAATATTCAAACCAAACAGTCTATAAAGATGTTCCACCAAAAAAAAATCGTAACTGCCGATCCTAATCTGATAATTCTGTAACAGTACAACTTACTCTGCTTTTTGACTCGGATGAATAATTATTCCGTATGAATAGCTCTACTTAACATTTCAGTTATCATTGATTCCATTTGAGATCCAGATTTTACTTCATCATTTAGTAGGCTAGCTACTATAAAAATTTGGAAATAATTCTAAAAGCAAAAAATTATCCTTTTCGTCTCTTTGGAGGTGGTATCTAAAAGATTAAACCGCATTTCAACAGAAAATACGTTAATATACCTAACGAACGCGTGCTCTTTCGTGTTAGAACAGCCCATCAGAAAAGCTTAAACGCACAAACCTAAAACCGCGAAATGATTAGTACGTTCCCACCTTTAAAGCTCCAAGCTGGGAAAAGTTGATTTTACAACCTCTGTGTGTCGAATATTAAGTTAAAAATTTGCATATTTCGATCAAAGTATCGAAATTGCAATATCGGAAGTGACCTAGAAACCAGAATCTATTCGAGGGGATTGGATCTTTGGATTCATTTTAATTTTTAAATAGGATTCTATATAGGAAGCTGTATAACTTAAGTTGCTTCCTGAATTCGAATAATTTGAATTCTAGCTATTGAAGAAAAAAACACTCTTTAGGCAACTGGTTGGTCTTCTACTATTAAATAAGTATTCATTTTCATCTGTAGAAATTGACAAACAACAGTAATTTTATATTTAGATGACAGTTTTAGTTTTCTCTGCAGTTTATTTTTTTTCATTAAAATTAAAAAAATAATGCCAAACAGTGTTAATCAAACTGGTTTATACTGCTAAAGTGCGGTTGTTGTTTACAAATTTTCATGTTTAAATGTTAATATTAGTGATAAATTTTAAACTTCTTGACTGGCACCGTTTGGGTGACAAAATAAGAAAATGGAAATAATTAAAGGTAGAAATAAATTTGAAAAAGAAAAAAATTAAATTTCCGAAACGTAAAAGCATAATTTTAAAATTAAAAGCCGGGATATCCAAATTAAAAAAAAAAATTAATGAAGAAAATATAAAATCTGCTAAGTAAATTCAAGAAATCTGTTTGCATTTGAATAAAATTTTAGATTAATTTGAAAAGTCATGTTGCCTAATATATGTGCTGTTATGTACCGTTAATTCCTCTCAAGGCTAATGAGTTTATTTGAATGCTAAAACATGGATACATATTGTATATTTATAATATCATTTCATCATTACCTATTAGAGTTAATTATAATTAATTAACACATCTGGTATTTATTTTACTTACATTATCAAAAACTCAACACCGTAAAATCTGCTTTACTTTGTACTTTCTCTTTTAATCTCCCAAACTTAACGGGAAACTTCCAAAGACGCGAACTACCAAGCCAGAAACGGAAACGAACAAAAACTCTCTAAAATACCTAACGTATGTCAATGATGACCTTGTCACGTCTATTCGATTCAAAGCGAGTACCGTTGCTAATCGATGCGTATCGAATTGGAGAACCGCGCAATTTGAAACCGCCAAAAAACATTGAGGTTAACGAACTCGTAGACCGAGAAAAAGACAGAGCATATAGAAGTTAGTAGTTGTGCACACACGACATTTCTATCCAGCCAGGTTGTATTCGATTTGTGTACAATCGAACCGAGGCAAACGTTGAGGCCGGCCAAAAAATCCGGGAGATGCTCTCAGCCAAATATTTACGTTCGTTGCGAAGATACGATGCGCGAATTTCATACGTAGGTAGCAAATAAAGGAAACGTATTGATCTGCGTTTAGATCTTTTTCGAAGAAAGAAGTCCGAAACGGGACGCAAAAACTTCTGCGAGGAGGAGTTATTCAGATAGAAAATTGTCCTATTTTGCCGTTTATCATTTAATAAGAGGGTTCAAGAAGGTGAAAAAATTGGAAAAAGTGAGTTGAGTGTGAAAAGTTTTCCTAATGACCGTCGTAAATAACCGATTCAGCAGAACATGAAACCATTTGATTGGACAGGAAAGGTTTTTCTTTTTTTATAGCGTTCTTGAATTTAAAATAATTTGTGCTGCACGTTAAAAAGGGTCTATTCTTAAACAACAAAATGCTAAATGGAAGATTATGTATCTTTATTTTAAAATTATTATATTCAATTAAAGTGTACACACTGAACCAAAAATGGGTCCTGAAGCAATGAAAGAAATCATGGTTAATAACGTGAAAATAATTCATTAAAATTGGGCCAATGAAGGACTTCATCAAATTAATGAAAAAGATTTTATTAAACGACGAAGGAATCTACTGAGCAATAAATCATTCAATGGTAGCTTGATTAGCTCAATTAAATATTTTATTGTTGCAACACACTCCAGTTTTGTTTTAACAACTTTATTTGGTTTACTAAATGACTGCGGGTTATCAATTTTATGTACGAGCTCCAGTAGGGAATGAAGAAAGCAATCAACACAATGAATATTATTTGTTGATGTGCTATGGGTTTGATCCTAATATTAAGTATTGTTATGAAGTAAGTTTTTAATTAAGATAATGAGCTTAATTCATTGATGCAATAATCGCATTTCATGCACTTAATTCACTGTTAAGTAAGTGTTGCAGTTTTATTTAATTGGATTGCAGTAAATGTAAAATATTAAAAATAACAAGATTCATATCAAGCATTGGTGATTACCAAAAAATATCAAAAGAAAATGCCTAAACAATTAACAAAGGGTGTCCCAAAATTACCGCAAGTTTTGAATTAAATAGAAAACACAGTTTCTAGTCTTTGATTGTTATTTTTTTATTGAATCATAAAGTATATATAAGCTTTGCATGCATATACGCACTCGTTCGTCGAAATTTTCCATGACCATTCTGCATAAATGTGGCTGAATTTCGTTGATGCAGCGTTGAATCTCCTCCTTTAATGCACGGGTGTGGTTGTGGGCTTGTTTGGCATAGACCTGTGATTTCAAATAACCCCACAAAAAGAAATCTAATGGTGTTAAATCACACGATCTAGGGGGCCAATTCTGATCACCGAAACGAGAGAGTACACGACCTGGAAATGTCTCCTGCAGTAATTGAATTGTTTCACGGGCTGTATAGCATGTGGCACCGTCTTGTAGAAACCAGATATTGGCCACATCAATATCATCCAATTTCGGTAAAAAGAACTGTGTTATCATGTCTCGATATCGAGCACCAGTAACAGTCACTGCTTGACCAGCTTCATTTTCAAAAAAGTATGGTCCAATTATGCCTCCAGCCCAAAATCCACACCAAACAGTGACATGTTGTGGATGCATTTGTTTTTCGACAATCACATGTGGGTTCTCAGAACCCCAAAAGCGGCAATTTTGGCGATTAACAAAGTCATCAAAGTGAAAATGTGCTTCATCGCTTAGGATGATTTTGCTCGAAAAATCAGCATCCATTTGTTGATGTTCAATAATCCACTCAACGAACTCTCTTTGCTGTGCATGGTCATTAGGCTTCAGTTGTTGTGTTAATTGAATTTTGTAAGCATGGAGACACAGATCTTTAGTGAGTATACGCTGTAGAGTTTCTTTAAATTTGCAATTCTTGTCCACGACGCTGAATTGAGGTTCCTGGATTGTCACCGACACTCTCACGCACTGCTTCGATATTGACATTTGAACGGCTTGTTTTTGGACGACCAGTGTGTTTGGCGTCTCCAACGGGATCCAGTCCCCCTGAATTTTTCAAATAATCTCTTCACAGTTGTTGAAGTTTAAACACTATTCCGACCATATGTTGTATGAAATTTTCGAACTGCGGCCGCCAAGCTTTCATTACTTTTGAAATATTGTTCAGTAATGAAAACACGTTGTTCTATCGTGTAACGCTCCATTTTTACTAACCCTAAACTGTCAGCTGTTGAATTGTTTTTTTTTCAGGGTTGCCAACACTTTACTGCACAAATGGCGGCAAATTCAAATCTTGCGTTCATTTTGGGACACCCTTTATAACAATGCCACCATGGCAGTGGCTCATGGTCCATTATGGAGGAGAATCACCATACAAGTAGAGGTAAGTTTCTACCTACCAACCGTCCTTAGCATTCCCCCAAGAACAAAATCACTTTAATCAGTATTGTGTCTCAAATATTATTCTCGATTTTCCCCCAAATTAACCACAAGTTTAGATGCACGCCCTCTAGGCGCCACTCTTCATTCTTGCAATAAGTTACAAACCATTGAACTAACGAAGAAGATATAATTTAATACTTTATTGTGTTCATATCGTGAATAATTTTATGAAAATTGTACGTAAAAATAACAATATATATTGTATATGATATATATGATGATAGAATCTGCTTCTAGGTTTGGCCATATGTTTGTAGTGATTGATATCTCGTTAACCATACACTGCCAGCTTTTTTAAACAACGTATTCTTGAATATCAGAGAAACTGGACAGCAAAACATCGATTAGTAAAGAAACAACATACGGTGAAACTCGAGCAAAAAGGAAAATTTAAAAATGGCTTTATTTTCCATAAATTTTGGATTTATCTATCCCAACTATACGATAAACATTAATTAATTAAAAAATTAATTTGAAATAAGCCCATATCCATTTGGAAAATAGCCATACCCACTCATTTTTTACCAAAAAGAAACACCTGTATCAGTTAATTGTTATTAATAAAATAAACTCCTATTCATTTCACTTTCATTAGAGAAATGAGCCACATTATTTTAATTTTTAACAAATGAGCCACCCATAATATCAATATTTTGTACGAACCACATTCATTTCGTTACCACAAAAATGATCTACCTCTAACAGACACTTAATTTTTATTAGGAAAATAATCCACAGTCACCTTATTCGATAATGAGCCATTTTCATTATTTTTTTATTAGATAAGTATTCCACCTTCAGTTAATTACTATTAATATATACATTCCATTTTCCTTTAGAATATGAGCCATCCTTCTTTGATTGTCTTAAAAACGATGAGCCATGCTCACTTAATCTTCATTGAGAAAATGAATCATTTCGCCTTGACCGACATTAAGAAGATGCGCCCATAATGGCTTACTGCCTTAAGGGTCATGAATATTACGGATGTCATGGGTTCGAATCTCGCTTCAGCCAATCGTGAAAATCATTCGGTCATGCTAATGATTTCGGGGGAAGATTTGGCTCAGTACGCCTGCAAGCATATAAAAGCTTACGTTTTAGCAAAAGCCGCTTTGAAATAAAAAAGAACACATTATAAAACGAGTCGTTGGTAAAAATAATCTCCATTCTTAAAATAAGCCTGCACGTGCTTCATTTTAAATAGAAAACTAAGCTACCAGCAACTGCCAACACTAAGAAATGAGCCATACCCATTTAATTTTTTGATACTTGTTGTGGTGGAGTACCGATTTCCTTCATTAAAACCAAATCGTTAATTGCTGGCGTACTGGAACCGTCTTGCATCCATTTAGTCCTAGTTTGTAGATGATTGAGATAATTTCTACACCAGTGCTTCAAAAAATGCTGATACATTTGCAGCTTGAGAGAGCTGGATTGCACGAAGCAATGGTAAAGTCTTTCAAGACGCATTTGAAGGAGGTTGTATCAAACCATGTGTTGACTATTGAAAATTTTTTGACGTTACTTTGTCAAATCGAATCCATCCTAAATTCGCGCCCTCTTTATCCTCTCTCTGATGATCCCAACGATTTCACGGTTCTTACACCGGGACGCTTCTTAATTGGGAGTCTTATGACTGCTGTGCGATAAGTAGATGTTACTCAGGTTCAATCCAGCTCTCTCAAGCAATACGAACACCTAACGCGAATGTATCAGCATTTTTGGAAGCACTGGAGTAAAAATTATCTCACTCATCTACAAATTAAGACTAAATGAACGCAAGACGGTTCCAGTACGCCAGCAATTAACGATTTGGTTTTAATTAAGGAAATCGATACTCCACCACAACATTGGCCAATAGGCAGAATTCTAAAGTTCCATCCTGGAGACGAAGGCAAGAATCGCGTAGCTACTGTATTAACAGGAGGGAAAGGAATTGGTACGTTCCATAATTCAACTTTGCCCATTGCCAAACGACATTGAAATTGAAAATTTCAAGGCGGAGGAGAATGTTGAAGCCGACTACTAAAATAATCATCTTTGTAAAAAAAAACAAAAGTCGTTATTTATCATGTCTTTTTGATAGAAGTCAATAAAGCATTGTGCTATTCTAATTTCTATATCTAAACATATTCTAGCATTGTGCTATCTTTCAAACAACACTAAACTGAGCCATTTCCAATTAATTGTAGTTTATCAACCGAGCCATATTTACCTTGAATAAATATCAGCAACCTATTACAATTATGAGAATTATTTACACCTGTATAATTTTCATTAAAAAAATGGGTGAGGCAAAGTTGGCTGTCATCAATAAGATGAATCAACCCTATCTTATTTATTAAAGAAAATGAGCCATTCTTCATATATTACCATTCAACTGGCATTAGGAAAGTAAGCCTTAATCGTCTGAACCAGACTCGATTAATAATAAAATCGTTCGAATCCGTTTGCAATGTATTGATAAATACCGAGTAGGGGAAACAATGTTTTTTTTTTTTTAATAATAGTCAAGGATGTGTGGATCGTTTTTCAATTCATGGTGTTCATTCAAACAGAAATTGAATTACATTTCAACCCGAAAAAAAAAGAATTAATGAAGGACTTGCTTCATACTTGCTGCTTGTTATAAACTTTTACTTCTGATAACCTATGCAGAATGGAAACAGTTATTAAAAAAGATGTCAGTGTAAAATTTACGTAAAAATAAAGATACTATGGTTCATACAATCAAGAAAATCTTTTTATAAAAGCTGGCACAATGTAAGTAATTTGTTATAAAATGCAAATAAAATGTTCTCTAAAAGCTAATACATTTAATTTAATTATTGTTGACGATGTTCTCGTATTTATTCATGTATTATGTCTACTGATTTGAATGAACTCAGGCTCAAGCAATTAATTTTATTTCTTCACAATTTACATCAAATTATCCAATTACGCTCTATTAAACCTGCATTTTGCTGACTGAGTATAGAAATTATCTTAATTGGCAGAGATATATAATCAATTCTATGTATGCATTACAAACACACATGATTTGCTCCTGCAACAATGTTTCACACTCAGAATTGAATATGATTTATCAACGAGCGAACAACTTGACGTAACAAAAATGATTAATTAATTAATAAATAGTTACCTTGCATTTTACAATGTTCAAAGTACAATTATTAGAATCCAGCAGCCACAGACAGTGTTATTTATTTGCAGTGTTGTAAACATCATATTTTTTTTAGTAAGAGCAGACACTGCAAAGAGAAAAAAAAACCTGTTGACAAATAACTATATACCGACTGCTCTCGTACAAGTCTATCAATCTTCTGATTCGTATTATGTTATGTCTCACCACTAAAGCAAAATATTTGTATAGAGCAGAGTGCCAATATAAGCTTTACAATTTGTTTATTAATCATCGTAAATGTTTCATTAGATCCAAGCACATATTAAGCCAATTGTAAACCAGTTAAGATTATTGCTTACTATAGCATAAAGTTTCACCTTGAACGAATATCAACTAAATACGCAAACAATCCTGCTGTTGTATATTTTGAGATGCCGGATGTACTGTCTGGCGTGGGTCTGCTAATGTTTGGTCGTGTAGTGGAGACACAAACACAAAAAAATTGTTGAAAAAGAACCTGTATTTACATAATATTAAAACACATCGGTGTTTTAATTTCGGTTTAAAACATAAAATCTAATCAAATATTTACAAAGATAATTTCCACAGGTAATCAACTTATCCAAACGCGCTTATAGAATAGTCTGTTAAATTGTTTTACATGGAATATTCTAACCACGGATGTATTGTTATGCAAAACAGTGATACGTATTTAAATATGACACGCGATTTAATCTGAGAAATGGTAACCTCATCTCTAAATCTTTCAAATATTACTCCAATAAAACGTCACTCAAAGAAATGAACATTTGTTAAAGGAATTCTTATTTTCCGAAGAAATCTCAGGATCTCACGTACATACAATGCGCAATGAAAGACGTTAAGGAGAGAACACTCTTCAAGTTTAAGCGACCTAAAACGAGATGCGACCATTTCATTTTCCACAAAGCTAAGTCGCTATTCTTAAACGCTTGCTGTATAAAGGAAGATGGATCTGTGTACTTCGTTATTGGATTCCACGAAATGGTGACAACCCAGTTTGTTGTAAAAAAAAAAAAATGGAAAGGACTTTTAACTGCGTTGACGTCGTGTCTGCTTGTATTTTATTTCGCTATATTACTCGCAGAAAGATAAAAAAGTGAAATATATTACTGTCCGCATGTGACCAAGGTAAACTGTTATTACTTCAGGCTTTTTCCTTGTTTGTTTCTTATTATTACAATGAGAATGTAGTGAATCTACCTACGATAATATAGTAAATAGCAAATAGTCTAGTAACAGCGCACAGTGGTTCAAAACTCGAAAAACGCAATCGAAATTGTTTACTCTTTAGTTTTAACAAATTTTACATTAAAAGTTGAGTAAGCTTATGTTTTTGGGTATGCGGAATCTGAAATTATGCATAAAAAACCCGTATTTGTAAAACCTACCCTAAAATACAACCCTTAAATGCGAAAAATTGATCTCACTTAATACAAGTACGAAGAATATTTTTTATACAAATTATACAGTTTAGTTTACAAGTTCGAAGTATTTGTTTGTCAAAAGCACCCCTTAATGCATTGAATTTAACATGTTTAGTAGTTTGTACTTGGTTAATAAAAAAGCAACCCTTAAAACATTCTCAAATTATATTGTAGAAATTTTTGTCCAAAATACAAAATTAAGCCTTTTTGCTTCAGTAAAATGTTTTTATACATGAACAGCAACACCCTTAGTCAAAATAAAAATTGAAAAGAAACAATTACATTTTTGTAATAATTAATCAGAATCGGAAAAATATGAATCAGATGATATATCCAGTGCAGTATCATCTTTCCCAATAACATTTACTAACTCTAAAATATCCGAATCAAATTGCCGTTTTCTAGAATCAGTTAAATGTTGTAAACTTAAATATGGATCAGAACTTAATATTAATCTACAAAACAACTCCTCATTTCTATACTCCCTTGGTGATTTTCTCGTAAAATGTGTACGAAATTTTTTCACATCTTTGTTTTTCCTGTGCTTCTTCTGACAATTCATCAATGGGTGAAATTGCGTTATTAATGACCGAAGCCCCCATGAAACAAAATTTAAGTACTGACGTAGGCATATAATACCTATTGTACAATTCAAGGTATTTTTGTGCTGCATCTAAACAATATTTTCGAAAATTATTTACATTAATGTCAAGACATTGGAAAATTCTCCATCGATGCTGATTTTTACAATTTCTATTCTTTCGATGTTAATATTGTGTATATTGAAATACTTATATCTTGTAATTCGGGTAATGTGTCAGCAAGTTGAAACAAAAAAAAGTTTTAAACATGGCGCAATTCCTTGAAAAAAATATATACTCTAGCAAAAAGCACGAATCAAATGTGCGATTGCACAAACATCGATTGCCACACATATCCATCAGCAAAGAAAAAAAGTAGAACCTGTAATTATCACGTACTAATTAATTGCAACCCATACAGTCGGTTAAAATATTGCAATTGAGCACGTTCGTACATAGTGCCACTAATACCAGCATATTATGAAACAAAAACATACTGAATTTGTTGCGAAAACGTGATGTTCTGTAAATAATTTCTGCGCGTATTTACATATAGTAAAATTGCATTTTATGTTTAGCTGAGATTTTTCTTTGTTACAGAAATAATTTTGTATAGGTGAAACATCGGCAATTAGTGGCGTCACCGCCAAGGGCATCGTAAGAGTGTAGATTTCTGAAAATATTCGAGTGGGGTCCGCCCCAGAGTAATAAGGTTTTCCCATGGCTTTCCCTTACCCTTTGGCGAAAGCTGCACAGAAAAAAAAATGTAAATTTTCAAACAATTATAAAGTTTCGCACAACAAGTAGTTGAACATATGGGGACGAGCACAACTTGTATTAAAAACTCCCACAAAATTGTTATCGCATTTTTTGCAACAAAATGCATACTTCTGTTATACAATTTATGTTGACAGAATCGATATATATTACAGTAGTACTAAGTGCATATCACTTGTTGCAAATAGTACGTTTAGGCCAGTCGTAATAGTTGCAACTAATCGACAACAAAATATTTACAATATTTTTGCTACTATTACAAATCTATGTAGTGAACCGACATTAATATTTTGCCTACACTGAGAAAAGAAATTGCATTAAATGGAAAGTTTTATAACTTAGTTTTCATCATGTTCAACGAAAAGAATAGCTTTTCTCAGAAAAGTGTTTATTTTATTTTGAATACTTTCAATGTGTGCTGTTTTGCCGGAAAACTATTTTTTTTTAAGTACATGCTTTTCAACGAAAAGTAACCGTAATTAAATGGAATGCACCTTAGTTATGATTAATATTTTATAATGTCTTTATAACTTCTGTTTAAGTAAAACAATATACATTACATATCATATTGTTATTATTAGGTGCATATTTAACAACATATTTTAGTTTCTTTTAAGTATTATTGAATTATAAACAATATCTTAAATAAAAAAAGCCGGACGTTTTGGTTTATTTGCGTGAACACAATCACATCAATGTATACATTGATTTAAAACTTTAGCCTTTTAACGGAAAATGCAAGCACCTGTATTCAAGCGGAGTGCTTTTTTACGCGGAAGTATCTTAGTTTTATTCATGTTTCCACGTGCATAAGTCTCAAATACACAAACAATAACGAACAAAAGTGAATATTTTTCGCGCGAGATTAAAGAAATTGCAGAGATAATTGGAATCTTTTCAGTTAATGCTGCTTTACTTATAAGCCAAAGGACTTTACAGTAGTATATAGCATTTGAAGGTATAATTGTTATACGCGGAAAAAACCATCTTGTTGTTTTCAACCATTGTTCGTGCATTTGGTTACAGTTACTAAATTATTACTTGATTTAGGAATAGTAAAAATATTCCTGTATTCAATCAAACAAATAATTTGGTTAGTAGATTTATTTGAAGCTAGCGCAGTATTTATTAATTTAACTAAATATTTACATGGAAGTAAAAATAAATATCGCATTTTATTTTCATATAGCAGTTTTCTCCCCATATAGTGCAGCAGATGAGCAGATATACTTAGGTGTGGTAGAGAAATTCTCGCATAGATGGCGCATCTCCTACTTCATTCCAGTAGCAGATAATATTTCGCACAAAATAGGCTGGAAACTACGATCGTAACATACTAATCTGGTATGTTAGGAGTTCATCATCATGTAATTGATTTAAAAATGGTTGTTATTAATTATTTACGAATCGTTCCGCATTTATAGTATTATTAAAGAATATTGGACCAATAATCCGTCTACGAGAAACAACAAACCAAACGTCTATTTTTGAAGAATGCAAGAATGTTTCAAGAATTTCATGTGGATTTTTACTAGACCAGATGCTCATTGTTTGTTTATTTAAAAATCCAGATAAATGAAACCATGCTTCATCCGAGAAAAAGGATTTGTCAAGATTTGTCAAGTCGGGTTACGTGATCAATGGGTAAGAGCTCTTGTACGTAATGAAATTTAAATGGATATTTTTGTAAATCCTTTTCAAGGATTTTATGGCATGTTCGATCTGAAAGTAGTGTTTGCTGTGAAAGCTTACGAACTGATTTCTTAAGTAATCGAGTTATTCACTCCTCAACATCTGCTATATTTTTTCAACTGTCCGTTTTAATGGTCTACCACTACCTGGTTTTCGAAATACAGACCCACTTTCCTGAATTTTGCCACTGATTCTTGTATCAAGTGCCGCAAACTGTATATGTTTCTGGAAAATTTGGAAATTCTACCCGAAAATTCTTCTGTACATGGCTACAAAGAGTATACAACCTTCCTCCATTTTCTAATTTTACACCATTTCTAAAATATGATTCGATAATAAAAGTGTCAATAAACCAATACAGTGCACATGACAGATGTATCTTATTTGTCACTACCAACATGATATTTTGAATAAATAAAATCATTGCTTACTAGAGGGTAAATTTAATTGATCATATTGTACTTAAATAGATAGTCACGTGTAGTACTTTCAGGTGCAGCACGCGGTCTAGAACGAATTGTAATTATTTAGCTTTTTATAAATAAATTGTAGTACTAGATAACCTAACAAATAAAAAAAAAACTGCTTCAAGGTTAAATATAATAGAGTCTAGTTTAAAACCGGTATCGTTATAAGCAATCTATACTAATCTTAAACGGAATTCATTCTTTTTGGGCTAAATATGACTATAAATTAAAGAATTTGATATGACATAAGTAATAAATTTGTATTGAACGTTTCAGATAAAATCTAAAACGGGTTTTTTTTTTTTATATCTAATTCCAGATCAATGATTGTTTCCCTATCCACCTTTATTGAAAGCAAGTCTCTCTTTTCCATTCCTGGGAAAGGAAACAACAAAAAACACACCTACAAGACGATCAGTGGAAAATCAATAGCGGTATTAGCATTTTCCGAATTAACCTCGAACTTTTCAATCGCGAAAGACGTAGAAGAGTGCTGCCATACTGTTATTATCACCGAGCGATTCTATTTGTTCGCTCAATCGCGACGGAGCTAAGGCTGGTAATCTATGCGTCTAGACGGGTACTGTGGAATACAAATGCGCCGCGCCGTGAACTTGTTTATTTCCTACCTCCCAGATGCAGATGTCCGACCTTCCTGTTGCTAATCGTCGACTCACTTTTCACGAAAGTGGAATGATGCCCGGCCGATGTTTGATCGATTTTTATGTGGGGTGCAAGTTGAAAGTACGCACATGGGTGTTGTATATTTCCTGTTTATGGACGTGGGTTTGTTATTATAATGAATATAATGGATTTATGACATCAAGCTTGTAAGATAATGTTTACGTAACTGTGCAAGGATGAAATGAAAAATATTCGGCTTGACAAGGCAAATTTTTCAACTTTGCTACGTAGAATTACGAAAAAGGAATCAAACCATACGGAAAATTAAAAGGAAGAAAGTGAAAATATATAAAAAAGAGTAGTATTGTGATTTTCAAATTAGATTTGCCTGGCTAATATTAAAAAAAAAAAAATAATAAAATCTGCTTTTTCTTTACAGAAAATTGTTATACGCTTAATGATATTCAAAACACAATCCCATTTCGCTAGATGGCTATAAACGTATGAATATATCTGATATATCTAGACTTCACCACTGCAGATCATGCGTAATCTTCTCTCTTTCTAACCAATGACTAGATATATTTATATTTTTTTACAAATTGTGGGTACGTTGCCGAGGTGGCTGTACGTTTTGGATCTCTTAAATCACTAACTTGTATATAGTTATTAATCTTTTACTTTGTTAAAGATTAAATTTCAAGTTTAGTTTTTAGTCATTCAATGTAATAAATGCATTTATATTAATAAAAACAATATGAATATCAAAACATACACAATTTATTATTTAATAATATATTAAAACATTTTAGAGTGTAAGACTCTTATCCAAGATGAGTATACTTATTTGGAATGTTCAAATGAAATATTATCAATTATCCAGTATATTTTTGGATTTTTAAATTTTCAGAATAGTCTTTTAAATACCTCGCTATCATAAGAGAAATAAAAAACCACCAACCAAGTCTTATACATATTAAAATTTCAATTTCAACTGCTGTTCACATAGCAAATATGGCAAATAACCTCAAAGTTTTCGGAATGTTAAATACTTACTTACACAGAAATTTAAATATTAATTTGACGAAATACCTCGTACATCAGCTTGCATACACCCAAAAGTACTTCAGAATGGAGTTTCCTCACAGCGACAAACCAAAGATGTTGCAGAAAAGATCCACATCAGGAGAACAACGCCGACATAAAAAAAAATCAGGGAAAAATCTCCTTCACAGCATCGAAAGTATATTAATACACTCAAAACAGCATAGACATGTATGATTTCACATGAGAAATGTACCACGTATTTTAACACAGCAAATTTCTTCTAATGTCGAACAATCTTGACGTATTTTTAGCCGAAAGTAAATACAATGATTTACAAAGAAGATCCCCTTCAATGTCGGATATAACACAGGAATATGATTTAATTGGTTTTTAACTTGATGAAAAATAAAATAGTTTTCAAAGAAAGTTTTTTATCAACTCCCCGTCTCCATGGACTCAACTCGTTTATTTCATTTGAATTACATTGAATCTCCATGTCTTTGAAGTAAAGTCGAAACCTAGCATACTGGAATATCGTACAGTTAGCATACGATAAATTTAAATATTTAATTACCACGACTACAATGCAAATTGATTAAACCGAAGTATATACTGGGCTTACAAAAAGGTGTGTACATAAAATAATAATTACATCTACTATGGTTGATCCTGGGGGTCGGGAGTACCTACCAGGCGTGTCCCCGAAGTGGTGGATAGGGGAAAGGCCATCTTGTCAGGGTTCGCTCAGGACGAGATGGCTAGTGGCGGCTATAAGTTCGTCCTCTCTGCTTAAAACCGGAGCAGGGTGAATGAAAACCGCTGCCATGAACCACTCCCCCCTCGCCCGAGCTGTAGTGTCGTGGCTATGAGCTTGCACAGGGTTCTACAACGATGCCAGTTGTTGCTTTCGGCTACCGAAAGCCCAACTGTTGAACCAGGTCCCGAAAAGGATGGGGGATCTTGGCTTAACTGCACGGACCGAGAGGAGACAACCTCAACAAAAACCTAAATCCTAAGGTGGCGGACTAGGCTGATGGGATGCGTGGCTGGATAGAAGACCAGTCTACTAGTCCAACCTTGGGGCACCTGGCGCACCCCATTGTATTTAGCCTTACCTCTGCATGCGGGGCTCTGTGGAGGTAGACTTTTTCTTCCCTAACTACTCGTGGGATCAACTATGGAGGAATTGAAGCAGGACCTCCATAAGGAGGCTTCCACTTCCAAAGTGAGAGTACCTCACAAGGAAGGACCAACGGGAGAAGCAAAACGACTGAAGCAGATTGGGGAACAGGATGGCATCCATCCCCTCTCAAATTGCGTAGCACTGTGCAACTCAAAGACCATGGCACCTGGGAGCACATGAAATTGAAGAGGGACCTTAATATAAAGCTCTTAACATATTTTAGGAATTTTATCGGATGGTAAAAGAAGGGAAAATTTATAAGTAATAAATTTAAGGATATGCAAAACTGATAAGGAGAATTCCAAAACAAAAATATTGCAAATAATTTGGTATGTCTAAATGTATATGTATACTCTTTTCTCAAATATTACTTATTACCTATTTGGTGTTTCAGATTTTGAAGACGGGAGAGAAGCTATAATACGATCGTTAAGATTTGATAACTTATTACCCAGCGAACTGGATAGCTTATGGCAAGCAAAACTAAAGACTAAATCACATAAGAAATGCTGACAGAATAAACACAATAATTTGATTTGTAAATAAATAATGTGTACTAACATTAAAATTTATCAATAAATAGTATTGGTAAGTAAATTTATTTATTGCACTGTAGATGCACCTTTTTGAGGTTGGTTGTATTATTAAGCGAATTAATTATTACTAAAGTTTGCCAAATAGTATAACTGGATTTCGAAAATGTGCTGTTAGTGTAAAAGACTTGGACCTCTTACATTAACTGTATATTTTCGAAATCTGTTTATATTATTTAGCAAACTTTAGTAATAAATAGGTAATAATACATAATTCATAGTTTCCACAACTATTATTAATTAACGGAATGTATAAACGTCATATAAGCAATAAAGAAGTTAATTCATACAATGTACTACGGTTAGCAATATGATAATGCAGTTTATGTATAATATGAACTTACTTTATTGTACACTTCTTTACTCACTTTAATGTATACCGATATTTAGAGCAATAATTTATGTTTATTATATTCATAATCAATAGAATAATAAATGCATTATATCAACAATTTTCTTTATTGTATACATGAACCTATATATTTATTAATATAATAAATGCACATACTTTGTATTAATATAAGTGTTCATTGGACGAATTGTGATAAAATAATTAATGAATTAATGTATTCTTTTATTATATTTGTGTATATTTTTCGTTCACAGTAGCATTGCAACTCATTACTTATATTAGCTGATTTAATGAGTGTAGGACAATGTCTAATTTTAATTAAAGTATTATGGAAGGTTGATAGAAAACACTGAAAGCTGGTTCTTCCCATCAGAAACTAAAACTAATTTCCTTAAGTGAAGCACGCCAATATAAAATATGCAACAAGGTATTGCTACGAAATGATGATGGATCACCACGCTACCACAATTGTTTACATCTTAACTTATTAGAATTATTTCCTTGATCAATAAGAAATAAACTTTAAATTTATTTCCGTATCAATCTATTTTAAAACAACATTTCGCCTTAACGATAATAAATTATGTAAGTCAATCTGGGCCACTACAATGTTGTTTTACGATAAACTACAACTTCAACTGAATCAAATAACAGTACAACTTGGATTTTCGTTCCAAATCTATAGGTCATACGTACACCCAAAAAAGTTTCCGCTTGCGGTTATCACCCAATATTACGATAAGAATTCCATTGAATGAATGCGTGAATGCATATGGCGTAATTAAGCAACACCTCGGTGTTTTGAAAGTTTGGAACTACGCGTTATATTACTAACGCCGTAAAAACTTTTATTGCGACGGACTTGCCTGCACTGCTTTTGCGTCGAATGCAAGTTCACTTGAACTAATTTCTACAGGTCACTCAGTTACTTAGCAAGCGACACGTTTGCAATAAATGCAGCAATCAATTAGTTGAGTTATCGATTGCGCCGCCAATAGAACCCATAAATGCATTTTTTATTGAATAAGAAGCACTACTTATGATGAGATACGCAAGTTATAAATTGACAAATATGTTGGACGTAAAATCTAAAATGGTGCAAGCCTGTCATGCAACCCATGTGAAGCTGGCAGAATTATCTTGGCCAGGATATGGGTTGTTTGTCCGAAGTGGAGAGTAACATTAATGATTTTGTTTATTTTTTTACCTCATAAAGCCACGTTATTCCAGACGAGGATAGATGATATTTTCTCTAACAAGGAAAATCTGACAATAACACACCGCTTTTAATAGAAATATTAGTATACTTTCACCGAGAGAAAAAAAAGTGTTGTATTAACTAATAAAATGGTGTATTGAACACTTTTTTCCTTTTCCAATATGAGCAATGATATTTTAGTGTTAATGCAATACGTAAAAAAATGTTAAATTGCGTTAGTTAACTGAATAATAATAAATGTTATAAGAAACAGATTACGCGTGATTCTTTGAATATGTACTTAATTTTCCATTAACAATTTCTACCTGCTAATTGAATAATACAACAGGATTATCCCAACACAATTACTTATTGTAGACATACGAAGTAATAATTGTCTCTATAATTTTATAATATTGGCTTAGCACTATAAAATGTTAATTCAAAATTTATATTGTTTCATTTAACCTACCTGTAGTATTCATCGAATGACTATTTGCACGTAATTAACTTTTAGCTGGTTATACGAAAAAGATTTTCTTGTTAGTCGAACCATTTTCGATTTTGCTTAAAATCACGTTACTGATCGGGCGAGTTTTTATTTCCATCGATGGATCCATCGATCACTGTATCATTAATGTATTAAACAGAGATATGCTGTAATCGATGGATCTATCCATGAAATTAAAAATCCGCCCGCACATTCAGCAATTAGTCCATTGATAACAACGCATAGCTATATATTGCCTAATTAGGAAGCCTATAATAGGTAATAGAAGAAAAACATTTACGGCATTATATACTAAACTTATATTACCTTAATAACATAATTAAAAAAATATAAAGGTTTCATTCATACATTTGAAAGGAAAGTACAATTTAACGTTTCATAATAAATCATTAATAACAACATTTAACCAAAATTCGTTATCAGCATTTACCGATTTTGTAATATTACCACCAAATAATCATTATTTTCAACGGAATTGGTTTTTATCACATTAATCGATTTACTTAAACAATTAGAGGCAAAATAATTTTTACGATTATATTTATCACATATTTTACCATAGGCTGGACAACTGTTTTGCGCATGCGTAAAATTACAACGTGTACACATTCGAACAATTCTAGAACAGGTGTTCTAGAATTGTTCGAATCCGTTACAAACGATCTTGTTTGAATTTGCCGGACACCTCTTTCCAATGATCTTCCATCCTTGTGCCGCCCTTGGGTGAAACGTGTCTTCTGTCTTGCTCCTGCATCCGGCTGTCGATCGGTGTGTTTTCCAGCGTAATTTCAATATTATTTAAAATTTCTCGAACTTCCTTTCCTATACAGTGTAACGTCGCTGCTTGTATTTCGGCTGTTTTCTCACTGCAATCACTCGCGGTAGAATGTAATTCTCAATCTTCTTTGAATTGCCTCCAATTTTTTGCTAGGTCGCCCTCCATTTTCATCTTCTCGGGTTGAGATACATTCTCCATTTTGTTTTGTTGCTTTCTGACACTTTTTTTTTATAATTTGTTGCACTTTTTCTTCCTTTCACTGATTTTTTTTTGTATTTTGTTTGTTTTTTATTCTGACCGCGCCATGTTACATATATACTCCGCGATGGGTTTTGATTATCTTTATTATTCAATATTAATGTTACAGAAGCTTACAAACATAGGTCTTGTTGCTACGGAGGTTGGATACTGACTGACTATACGCATGTGCGATCACCTATATGTAATAGTATTAAATATTATATTTCATTGAGTTAACACCGATAGTAAATATTTAAAGAACACCTTTTTCAAATGTCAAATTGACAATTTGTGGGATTAAACCAACAAGATAAAATATTGGTTACGCCTGAACACTATAATCTTGTTAAATTAACTCTAAAGTGTGCAACAATATAAATATGTTTAATCTGAAAAGAATAGAGCATAAAGAAAAAAACTACAATTTGGTTGTGCACATGCTTGTCGCAAAACAATTCAAATAACCGTCATTTCATGCACGTATAACTCGATTAATCATGTTACCACTGAGAATTGACATAGAAATCTCTCAACTTGGGCAGTGCAGTTAATATATTTTTTTTTTACAGACATATTACTTGCGCACCGTTCTATTATAGAACACAATCGTATCTGAAACTCATGTATTCACGCCCAGAACGATTTTCTTGACAAAACAATATTATTGCTGAAATGTCACAATTAAGTCTCTTTGTTTCTCGGCCAAACTTCTTTATGATGAAATAAAACTTCTAAAGTAATGGCTTTTCATTTCATTTTCTAGTCATACGCACTTAACAAAATTCGGTAATTTTTCTTGGTAAAAATCACTTTCTTTTGATAATTTTCCGCGCTGAATGGGGATAAATGCACAGACACTTAAGGAAAATGTCGAAATGTTAGCAATTTTCCCATAATACAAGTATTTTACGTGAATATTAATGGGAAAATTCCCGTTTTCTAGAAAAAAAATCTCTGACCTTGTAATATTACCAAGAAAAATATTAATATCTCTCAGGAAAAACTTAAAATTTCTTACAATTTGGAAAATTACAATTATAAATAAAGAAATTTTTAAGCGGTAAGGAAATAAGCAAGCCAGCAATACGTAAACTTGGAACGTTGTTTTTTTTTTTCGTTGTTTTGGAAGAATTATACTGATTACTAGTGGGTGGTAGTAATTTACATTAGAAAATTTGTTTTTTGTCCTTTAAGAAAAGTTATTCCAACCATGAAAATAATTGCCTTTTACAGATGACAATTGAGATTGAGTAATGTTTTACCTTAAGGGGAGGTTTACATGTATTTGACTGGAAAAATCGATTTTTGGGTTTTTTGCATTTTTTGAAAGCTCCAAATATATAACATACATGGTTAAAGCGGTTTCGTAATATTCGCATTGTTTAAGCCTCTACGGCTTATTAAAAGAGCGGGTGTACCGAACACAAACGGAGCAAATTAGATGTAATACTATATTCGACTCGGGGCTGCTCTGGTCGAAATATCATACTTATTGTTTGTTAGTGTATGTATAGTTGTCTTTAATGATTAGAAATGCCACTGTAGTCGGGATCACAAATAAACGACAGAGTAGCTATTATAATTACAATATTATAAGCAATTAGATCCGAAATAAAGCGCACATTTTGAAGAAACTGATCTAACAATATTTCTTTTACTTAAACAACACTTTCCACGCTTTAGAAAACTACTTACCATAAAATGTATCAATTTTATTGCAGATGCACTTACTTACACTAAATTTCTTATAAAAGCTGGCTAGAATATGATGGCAAAGATAACCGCACTACGGATCATCAGAGTAGCACAGGAAAAATGGAAGTCGATGCGATGCCTTAAAAGAAATTTTCGCACGATTTCGGATAGGCGACTGAGATAAGACAACTTTTTAAGCAATTTGTGATTTTTAGCCGTACTAAGATGTTACTGTTCAAGAAAAAAAGAGAATGCGTTGGAGATGTACAAAAAGAATGAGTGGACTTTGAAGAAAGGGCACTGGTAAACTGACTGACAAAGTTATTGATAATTTAACAATAGTGTACTGTGGACTAGCAATTACACAACATCCAGATTCTGCATAAAAATGAAGGCAGTTATTTGGGTTACATTTCATTATAAATGTTCAACCGACGCGGATCCACGACACATTTATTGTCCAAAAGGTGTAGACAACCTGTGTAAGTGGCGCGTTGCAGAAGCCAAGGTTGAGCTTGCTTCATTCATACATGACCCTTTTGCAAAAAAAAAAATCAAGACGCTATTAGGCGGATTTATGATTTTTTTTCTAGAGTGATTTCTTGCAAAGATGCATTGGAAAAAATTGTCAAAACTGAAACGACTCGTTTAGTTCATGTGTGTAGAATTAGCTTCAAAAGATTTACACTGCGACCCATAAACAATTCAACTTGCTACCTACATTGCCGCAAATTTATTCAATGAAGGTTACTTTTCTGTATTACAAATAATGAATGCGGTGGGAATTGTAGTAGGACTTGATGTCAAAAATTTCGTCATCAATTCTGATCGTCAGCGCATACAACGAGCAGAGCAGAGTATGTCCAGCGCTGCAAAACTTGGTGTGCTATCTAAAGGAAGCACAAATTTTGCAAATGCAGAAGTATGAAGAAGAAGAAGGATTAATGTATAGTGCTGGAATAGCTGACTAAGTGTATGTTGAACTATTTGTAAAATTTTTGCTGAGAAACTTTGAACGCGTTTTTCTCGAACATGATTTTTCAAATCTGCGTAAGTTCTAGTTCTTCAAGTGTTCAATATATCAACTTAATTCTTTTGTTTCTTAATGTAACCGTTTTATTGGAGGTTATACCTATAATATACTAAAAATTGCAATATTCCACATTTTTATATCCACATACACACAAAAAGAAATAGAAAATAATCAAATCAAAGTCCAGTATCTGCCACATTGTTTGCTTTCGACTTATTTGGTTAAATTTAGGTATAACCTCCAACAAATTTAATATATTTCTAACTTTTCTTTTTATTTTCAATTTCGGATCACTTTTGCGTATGCTAGAGTTTACGCAGTTTGACCGTGTTTTCTGTGCACATTGCTACCTAGATACAAATAGCGAACGTTATAGTGGTCTTGTCATTAAAAAAAAAATATTTTTTTAATGTTCAAGTTTTAATATATTTATTAAGAAAAAGCCGTATTTTGTATATCTTTTCCTTTCTCTGAAAAAAAAGCTCAAAGTTTTTGGACTTTTCCGATATATATATGTAAACCTCCCCTTAATATTTAAATAAAACTTGGAATAAATGAGATTTTATCGGAAAATCCGTTAAAATTTATAAAATTAGTCGAAACAAGTCCGTCTCACACGGAGGTTCACTAGTGATTTGATTGTCGCCATTGTTGTAGGTGTATTTACCAAATTTGTGTAGATAAACTTTTTATAAACGTTTTAATGGAAATTCTTAAGGGTTAGTTGTATTTACAGGAAAAAGAAGAAATAAGGTCTTGATTCTCACAACATTCTTTAATGTATCCCACGACCGGTTTCGCTCTAGCCGAGCATCTTCAAGTCAGAATTCAAAATCAGTATAAAAAATAGTCAAGATTTAAAAAAATAAAACTAGAAAGTGCAATGTAAAAAGTAAGAATAAGTAAAATATGTAAAGAACACACATTAACATTTTTATATTAGAAGAATATAAAAAAATATATATTCTGAGTGCGAAGTGGCAACATCTTTTTTAAATAATTTAAAGTGTCGTTTGTTGTAATTAAGTGTTATATCGTCTATTTAATGTCTGTTCTTTAAATATTTTACTTATTCTTACTTTTTACATTGCACTTTCTAATTTTGCTTATGTTTTTTAAATCTTGACTATTTTTTATACTGAATTTGAATTCTGACCTGAGGATGCTCGGCTAGAGCGAAACCGGGTGTGCGATACATTAAAGAATTTTATGAGGATCAAGACCTTGTTTCTTCTTTTTTCCTTTAAATACTACTCATACAGAGTCAAACTATGGATCTTATTTATTAGTTGTATTTCTTTGTAATATTCAACATATACATAAAAATGTGGTACTCAAATTTATTCGAACAATGACTTTCATTCGTTTGAGGGAGTAGAATAAAAAGAATTGAATAATGAATTTGTAAAAAAAAGAAAAATAAAACTACACCAATGATTAATTAATTCTTTCTTTTTTACCTGCATTTTCTTTATTTCAACACTGTCTACATTAATGTTTGTACCAAATTAATAGATATTTCTTTTGCCATTAAAAAAAATATTATAATTAGTGAAATTTCAGTACGTTAAGTACAAACAAGTATGAAGGTAAGCGCTAAAGAAGTGTAGAATGTTCAGTAATTATTAATGCTTTATTATTTGCTTCATTGCACTAAAATAAGCCAAAAATTAAATGTTATACTTAAGCCAAAAATGCTTTACACTAGCAGGATCATTCACCATAAAACAATAACATTAACATTTTTATGGGTGCATTTCTTAAAGAAAAAATGCGCTAATTACAATGATTTTTTTTTTAATGATTTTGCATTAAGTTGGAAATTACATTTAAAAATGTAACTTATCTAAAAATTTTGTTTCAATGCAAATTTGATTGAAAGAAATGGCGGAAAAACAGTTTAATTAATTTTAATAGGATAGACAAAAAAAAAATGGGAGTTAATCTTCTTTACATTGGTGATACTTATTACATTATTCACATTATTGGATTGGTAGTACTGTATGGCCCTCAATTACGTCACACCTAGATGCGCAAGAGCATACCTTATTTTCTTGTATCATGATCTTATATAATTATTATAGCTTTGATAACATGTTTTATGCAGTTTTGCCAATTCCCTACGGAAACACTGTTGTATCCTTGCTGCTTATTTAGCATATTTTGTACTTTAAATTCTGAATTATTGTGCCTGATATACTATTTATTTTGATAATGATTCGAATGAAAAACAAATCCAATAGACATAAACTGCGATTGTCTTCGCAAGAATGCAACTGCCTCGGAAAATCCTAAAATTCCACCGATATGAGAGGAGTATTGGATATTTAACACATGAGAATGCCCATGTGACCAAATGGAGCTATGAAACTAGATTCAATAAATCATTATTGCAATATTATGGAATCACCTTACATTCATTATACAACAAAGGCAAGTCTTATTAAACTAAATTTAAGTAAAATAAATACACTGTAAAAAAAATAATATGTTCTTTCAAACTGAAATCGATTCAACTTTGATCTCTCAACATCTGTTGTAAATATTTAATCTTCATATTCTGATATTTGATTTCGATGTGTTGATGTCTTTCTACTGATCATCTTTACTTCCTGAAGGAAAAATTATGAAAGAACTGACTCTTTACTGAGACATTCTATTATATCCTTTTTATTATTTTAAAATAGATAAAAGTCTAACTAGAAACGGTACAATTCAATAATATAAATTCAATAACCCATAATAATATATATACCTAGTTTTAAAAACGTGATAGAGTGTAAAAGTGTTAACAAATTCTAATTTTGTGTTAACATAATTGATAGAAATTCATATTTTGTTTTTTGTTTGTCTTTATACATTAAATTTCAATTAAATAAACTCTACCAGAACACTTCCATTTCGACGATATTTTTCTTTTTGTAAAAGTTAAATACCTGCATGGTTTTAAAGCCAAAAAATTGCTCCAAATACGTACAGGAGTTTTACCAAAAAAAATGTTTAATATGCCCTTCATTTTTCTTAATTATCTTTACCTTTCAATGATTTCTTTAATATCTTTCCCAGAAGCATTTTCATTTCGACACAACCATAAAGTTTTATTCACGCCTATGTTATTCTATTAACGTTAATCACTAAATTTCTTCCAACTATTTTTTCTTTTTTTATATAATTGATGCGTCAACAATATAAGGAACGTACACATTTTAAAACAGACATGTTAAGTAGCAATTTGTAGTAAGATGCTTATACAGGTATATTCCTCATATTATTGACACTTTAATTTTATTATATATATAAAAAACTAAATTGGAAGAAATGAAATAATTAACGTAAAGATAATAAGAAAAAAACATGTGGGTAGAAAATAAAATGAAAGTCTATTTAATCGAAGCGATTAAATTTCTTTTCTTAATTTAAATACAAAATATTTTATTTTTAAGATTAGATACCATAATATTATACTTTTGTTGATATTTACAAATTCGCCTTATCAATGTTGATTTCCAATTCGGTATACATGCTTACGTAAACATATCATCAACTTATTATACACATTGTAACATCGACGAGTTATCAATAATGCCTAGTAAATCTTCAGACCGATTGATAAGTAAATAAGTAATCGCATCAGGCATTAATTTTAATGTTCTTTTTTTAACCGCAACACATTTCAGTGATTATCATAATCTTGTTTACCATGTCTAATATTGTAATTCAGTGATTAAGTTGTATAGTTTAAAATGATGCTGTGTTGCGTGCTGGATAATGTAAAAAAAGTTCATAATGCAAAATTATCTAGCACTATAGATGGCTTAACAGTATAGTGCTACGAATCGAAATCCATTTTAGAATCGGTATGGGTTTTTGAAATCGCGGTATTAAAAACTGCTTTCGGTTGTAGCGATCAATCGCTTTTAAAACAAAAATCGCAATCTGTTTTTCAAACGGATTTTTGATACTGATTTTTTAAAAACGGTTTTTGAAATCGGTTTTCAAAACCCGGTTTTAGAACCGATCCGATGTTAAAAACTCTTTGACCTCAAAATTAAATAACCAGTTTTAGTGAAATCAGTTTTAGAAAAAATCAATTTTTCTTAATGTCTCGCGACTTTCACAGCACTGTTCACACCAAAAAATGTACATTGTAAAATTACATAATATAACGTTGGTAATTTTGTAACCAATGTTACCTTACGAAATTTTTGAATTTACATAATGAATGATGGAATATTTTTTCATAACTTCTGATTGAAATCTGGCATCTACTTAAATACCAGTAATTATAAAGGGAAATATTTACACGGTAAAATTACACCATGTGGTAGGTGAATCTTGGAAATGAGCATAATAATAATAATAATAACAATAATATATTTTTATTATTTGACACGAAAGTGCATATAATAAGTCACATATACAATCTAAATAATTATTCTGAAAATCAACAGCTAATGAACAAAGAAAAAGTAAAATAAAAGCAAACATCGTCCTTGTGGAATTAAGCAAAAAATTCATATTAATTTACACTGTAGTATTGCGAGGGGTAACTGTCGCTCTATATAATAAACGTTCTATGAACATTGAAAATAATGTTTATTATAATATAGCTTTTTGTGTTACACGATTTCGCACCCCCGGTGTCATTATTCCGGTGGTGACATTGGATTGATTGTGTAGTTTAGAAAGCCTATCGTATAGGTAACATTTCTGCATAATCAAATTTGTGTGACAACATTTGGTGTGGACACTACGAATTTTTTTCGAAAACGTTGCTGGAACAGTTTTGGTTGCCACTGGTGTTGGAAACGTTGCTGAGAAAAAGTGTTGCTAGGTTCACGCCGGCCATTTTATTTGGATGACATAAAATATGAACGAAAAACTGTTAATCTTTGGTAAATAAATAAATTAAAATAATTTTTTTTAAGAAAATTATTTAATTTTGTTTTTTTTGAAACTTTCACAATTGAGAAGACAAAATAGCAATGATTATTTTCCTAGCCTAACAAATGCGAAGTTTTAACCAATCACGTGTTTGGAAATTATTTGAAATTACCAACCAAAATACAATAAAGTGCCTATTGATACTCGTGGTAAATAATCGCCTGTTTAGCACTTTCACTGACACTTAAATTAAGCTACTATTTTTATTGCTATTAACTTTCTAGTGTTAGTGCTAGACTAGTGCTTCACAATTTATTTCGGCATCATTTTGACATTAATAACCAAAGATTATAACATTAATCAGACTATTGATGGCAAAATGTCGTTTTGACAAATTAACACTAAAATACACTGGAAATTTAGATGCAATATGTAGAGTTGACTACCTATTAAGGTCTTGTTATATTACTACTGAATATTTAAATAAAGATTATTTTGGAATATTAACAGCAAAACGTTCTCCTGTATCTAATCTTTAGCTTATTATCTTTTACTTTTTCTTTCTGTAATAAATTAAACAAACAGGGTTTTGCTATAAATATTTTACATTAATTCTACCAATCTAGAACTTACAATAATTTAAAGATTATTTTCTTTGATTTATTTAAATATTCGTTTCTCCATTTTGTCTTCTTAATTTCAATGTTTCGGCCAATAAGAGCTCTTAAACTGATGTTTTTGATAACACACGACAAGACACTGTCAACACGCCCACTAATTTCTTTCAAACCCCATATCCCATTCTCATTACATTTATCACTTTAACTGCGAGAGAAAAGACATCAGTTTCGAAAACTACCTTGTAACGATATCAGGTAGCCTTGGAATCAAATTGCAAACTTTGTAAGGGAAAAAATTCTCACGTGGGGCTGACACTTTTCTACAAGAGGGATTGGTGGTAATTTTCTTCATTTCGATGTAATATACTCTGTGATATAGTCGTATTTATCTTATCGGAAAGGTATATGAATCTTAAACCAAGCTTTTCACAGCACGTACTTTATTCGTTTGGTGATAATATATATCGTTTTGCACCGTGCGCGGGTGCTAACAAAGAAATTTTTTTTTTTTTACCCTCGCAGTTTTATACATCACTACGATATACTAATAATAATAAACATTTTATTTCCAAATGCAGTATACAACTGACAAAAAAAAAACAACTCTTATAAGCAATAAATACGTCACATCAGAAACAAATAGCTTACGTGCTATAAAAATCTTGAACACAGTAATCTCTTTAATTGCTTTTTTAAACTGAAAAAAGTTAGCGATATTTTTTATATTAGTAGAAAGGTTATTATATAATTTACATCCTACAAAGTAGGTACCTTTTTGGAAGATTTCCCTTCTATGAGGCGCTGGAAGGTAATAGTTGTCTGTTCGTGTATTATATCTATGATTAATACTACTGCAGTTAAAATATTGCTTATTCTTGAATACAAAACATAATAAATGTAGTATATAGACATCATAAAAAGTTAAAAGAGCATTAGCTTTAAAATATTCTTTACAAGAATCTCTATAGCCGAGATTATAAATAACTCGTAAAGCTCTCTTCTGAATTAAGAAAACTCTTTCAGAGTGTGGTGATAATGCCCAATGAATCACCCCATATGTTGCATACAACAAATAAAATTAGAATGGTAAAAAGTCAATAAAGAACTAATGTTACAATTTTTTCTTGAGTTGTTTCAAAGCATAACAAATTTTTGATAAAGTACTACAAAGATTATTAATATGATCAACCCACTTTAAGTTTTCGTTTATGATTACTCCTAAAATTTTGGAAGAATCATTTATTTGAATCGTATCGACTTAGTTCTATTATGGAAATATACAAATTTTGTTTTTGTTCATTAATTATTAACTTATTGGAATTCATCCATTTAGTTGTGTTTATAGCTGCTGAAGCCATGTCATTAATTGTATCAATATTTTCTGGTTTAATAATTAAACTAACATCATCCGCATACAATACAACATTTTCTATATTTTTTTTAGGTTTTTGGCAAGTCGTTTATGTATACCAGAAATAGTGTGAGGCCCATGACAGTACCCTGTGGTACACCAAGGTTTATATCAATGCAACATGACTGATGGCTATAAATTTTAACAGACTGCTTGCGGTGTGAGAGATATGATTGGAACCATTCTCTAGCAATATCCCTCACCCCATAGTGTTCTAATTTATATAGGAGTATGTTATGATTTACTAGATCGTACGCTTTAGACATATCAATGAAACTATCCAAGCCGGGTTTACCTTTGTCTAGAATTTCATAAATAGTTTTTTAGAAAATTAAAAGTAGCTGTATGAATAGCAAATTAAAGTGTGTTAAATAATTGACTAAATGTTTGTTCAATACTATGGCTCTTATGTAGAATGCTGGAAATCCTATTATTCGAGGCTGCTTCGCAGATGGTAAAATCGCTTTATGCTAATCTGAATATCTAATTATCCGTGCACCGTCCTCACTTGGCTCTGTTTCTTCCTTAATGTTATTACTGGTAACAGTAAATTTCTAATGTAATTGAAGTCGTTAACAAGAGTAGCTCAATCTATTCTTGCATCATTTATGCAGTGGAACAAAGTACTTTAACCTTAATTCGCAAATAAAGGAAAATATTAAAGCCCAAGATTCATTCCTAATATATTCAGAAACCCTTGTAGTATTTATTTATTAAAGGTAGGAACAATCCCATATGTTAAAAGAACTCCCTAGCGTTATAGCGAATATTTGGAAAAGAGATATCAGAAACGGATATAGCAGTGGCGGCTCGTGGTCGGAAACGTAGGGTGTTCACAAAATCAAGAACAAGCAAATTTTTAACTAAAATTCAATCATTTTTTCCGTACATATCCTTCTTAAATTTTCTTGTAAAGTCGCTAAATTTGCCCTTTGTAGTTTGCGTCAAATTAAGTTCTGGTTTTGGTCTGCCCATACTTTTAACTTGAATTTTTTGTTCATAACTAAACGAATTAAAATTGTCTTTCAAATATTGCACAGTAAAACTGTTCGCATCCATAGTTATTTATATATTGTTTAGTGTTTACTTACAATACTACTTTGTTTGTTTTGTGTGCATTTCATTATCTTTTGTACGTACTGTATATTTCATTTCATTACTTTTTTTACGTATTATATATATTCTGTTTTGTTTGTCGGCTGCACCAAAGCGCATTAGTGGCGACTTTGCTTTGTCGGCTTTTTGCAGAGGGATTTAACGATGCGGCGTAGTTTTTAACTGCGGCGGCGCTGTTGCCAATTCATTTTTGTTTTTCCAAAAAAAAATCAATTATTATTTGTATCTTTGAGGGAAATGTACGTTTTTTGGAAACAGTTAAAGATTTACGAGTTTAAGTTTGTGATTTTATGTGCGCGGGTTTAATAAACGTATTGCTGTAGATGAAGTATCTCAAACGAAAATTTAAATCGGTGTTTTAAATAAAATAGATAGTTTCTTTTTAACAAATATGTTATCTAAATTCCTTTTTTTTTATAAAGTCAAATTTAAGATATTTATAAATTAACACTAAGTATTTAAATTGTTACAACCATGATTATTGTGTTAATTATATCAACTTTTATTATCTACAATTCTTTGAAAATCTTCTTATACCTAAAACCAAAATATAAAATTAAATTTAATACAGATCTGTATTAATTACTCATCTAAACTGCACGAGTGTGATTAAACATTGAGCACTGGCTTAATATCAGCAACAAATTAATAGATTAATATATTAAAATTTTTAAATTCCAAGCAAAAGAAAACAACACATGTGAGCCACCCCGATATCTATATCACACTGGCTCTCTCGCTCGCACGTACGAAGCAGAGAGCCAGAAAACAAACAAAAAACCTGGAAACAAATCCGTCCAATACGGAAAAATATGGCAATAGTGAAATAAATAATATAATATAGTCACGAAAATTCGGTTAAAACTTAAAGTATAAAGAAATACACCGTTATCCTAAAATATCAAAACAATTTTCAAATGAAAATAACATTAAACTAAGAAATTTATTCAGATAATTGTTTTTTTTTTATATAAAAAACTACAGCAGTATGTTATTTAATAAATTAAAATAATTACGCACCCTTGGTCTCATTATAAAACTGTCACCAACAAACAGTATTAGTTCCTATGGTAGTTACGACCTGTGAATGGTGAGTCATTCATAAACAAAACATATATAATATAGTTTATCCGTACAACACGATATCTGAACGTTGATGTCGATCGATTTGTTAACGTGACCCGAGAACCCAACAAAAGCGATCACAGGAGCACACTCAATTTGTGCACCGTTCATATGGAATCTGCCGTATCCCTCCCCACCTCCGCTACGTCCTTTATGCGGCTAGGCATTGGATAAAATCAACGTAGTCCCGCCTACTCGGCGCACGTGCTCCGTCGTCGGTCGCTTGCTCGCGATGTACATACATATATATTGAAAGGAACGTTGCGTCGTTTATTCGTTTCGCTACGTTATATTTCACGAATATATTAAGATCGAGTAATAAATTTTATTAGTTTGAAATCGACGATTTGTTTAGGGGGTTCACGTGCTCATGTGCTCCAATACAGAAACCGCCACTGGGATATAGTCTTATAGAAGGAGAACATACTCGAGTATGCCTAGTAGAATTTTTACCTTTCCTTTCTGCACGGATACCATCAACTGCCCTGCGATGTGGAATTAAAGGTTTCCTTTCGACTTATTCTATAAGTGAAGTTTCTCTGCTTGCAAGTCTATCTTGATTCGAATTATGCTCGACATTTCTTCGATGTCTTTCACATCCTTCGCTGTTACCCCGGTAATCCGGGGATTTTATCCGAATGTGTTCCCACCGTAACATCTTCTGAACTAGAACATAATTTCCCAGATTTTAAGATACCTTCCTACACATTTCTTGCTGATATTCCGGAAGGCTATACTGGCTTCATTATACATTCCAAAAGAAGGAGACATTCAATGAATTGAACCATGAGTACATGTTTATTCTCCTAACTTTTCTAAATATACAGTAATGATGATTGGATACATTCAGTACGTTAATAAAAAAAAAAAGCAGACGACATTATTGATTTGGAGCACAAACAACTGACGTATATTCGAAACAAGTCTGTGCTTACAAACAGTATAACAAAAAAAAGAGGTGTATTTCTATTACCGTTTTTTTTGTTTGTTACTTGCCGTTAGGGACATTTTTTTTATTTGAAGCATTAAAAAGGGCTTTGTAAACTGTAATGAATATTTACTTCAGGCTTTAAAAAAGTTCGACTTTGAGCACAGTTATTTGAAAGATGAGAATATCACGCAATTTATAAAATTAATGTTTGTTTCTTACAATTAGAAATTCTACAACGGTGTCATTATTTGGTTGATGATTTATCAGGTCTTAGAGATAATAAGCAAAAATTAAAAATAATAAAAAAAAATACTATTTATCCGTTTGTAATAATTTGTGGTTCTTATATGCCCCATTATTACTACGGGTTACCTCTTATCAAAGCAAAAATCTTTCTATACGTATTGCTGTGGTTTTGGACTCCGTGACCCATACTACCCTTTTATCGCTGAGGTGTATTTTAAGTTGCATATTCTGGTTGTTGTGATTTCTTTGTCCGTACAACTGATTTTCAATTTACCGAGAATTTTCACAATTTTGCTTTGTTTTGAATAAGTTAAGAGTTTATTGTATGATTTTAATTATGTAGTGTAAAGATTTTTTTTTATTTTAATCCAGTCATTCAAATGTCTATTGTTCGCTTGTGCTGATTTTATGCGTATTCTATTTAATATTGTCATTGTAATGTTCTACGTCTGCGTTGTACGAATTTAGAGAGAGGGATTTTTGTAGGTAATAGAATTGTAGGGTTTTATTAAACACTTCCTTGTTCGACTATTGATGTGAGTAAACGTTTTTCTTAAATAGTTGTTGGCATTTTGTCATTCATTTTGTATTGTAAAATTTAACATTCTTCTATAATATAGTTAATCAAGGAATCATTATTGTAATAACTGTTAATGTATTGAAGTGTACACTTGGTAGATATAAGATCAATTATTATTTTTTGTTTAGGAAGATTTAATTTGGTTTTTTTCTCTCATTTATATTTAGTAAGAGGCAATTTTTCTGTTAATCTATTTCGCTGTATCATTTTATTTTTTCTATCACCTCGTTTCGCTCAGTAGTAGCATTTGTTCACGCTTAGATTATTTTAATTTGTGAAACCACGTGGATAGAAATTCAAAGCTTTTGTTTATTGAATAATCTTCCTGAAAAAATAAAACCTTTCTTTTTTTTGCTTTGCATAGGTAATAGCATTGTCCTATTTTAAATTAGAGTCTAGTGCAGTTTTTATTTTAGGCCAGAACCTTCAATTCAGGTTTTTTTTTTTCTGCACAATTGTATTTTAGGCCGTTTTGTTGAAATAAATTTATTGTTTAATGGCGTCGATGGGTTAAAAAAAATTCTGTTCTTTTATTTCATATTAAACCTTATCAATTTTTCGTGTATTTACGAAAGTCTGATTTCATTTACTCACAATTTACTTTTCGTGGTTAGATTAAAGTTTTAATTCGCGAGTTTAACTCTGGGAATAATAGTTTTTTTTTGTTTTATTTAAAATCTTTTCCGTTGAGCTAGCTAGTATTTTTTTTTCTTTTTCATTTTAAAATCATTTTAGCATTTTTTATTTATTTCAACTAATACACAGCAGTATGTACGTCGCGATTTACTGGTTTTCTAGCCATTAAAAATAATCAAAAAATATTAAAAAGAGGAGCTACTATTTTTCCGTTCGTAGTTATCAGTGGTTCTTATATGTTCCCTCAATATCCATTCAATTAATACACGCACTATTAGACCTACACTACGCTATTAAAAAACAATAAAAAATGAAAGCAAATAAAAGTTATGCAAAGAAACTTGCTTTTAATTAGGTTGAGTCAAATTTATATATGAAAGCATGTGGGTGGGTGTAGCATTCGTGACTGGGTGTATTTTCGTTAATATGATATCTCAATAAAATAATATATTCATAAATATTTATAACGTAAAAACCAGATGAACACAAAAGCCTTTTTTTCTTAGCTATACCGATAAATACTTTTTTACATCTTGAGCAAAATGAATGATCCTTTTCTATGTAAAAAAAAACACCAATCAATTAAAGAAAATATTCATACTCGCCTACAAACATGTAATTTCGATATACATACATGGATTTACTACACCATTCGTGAGCATTACATATGTGGCCTATTGTTTGGTCGTATTTAACAAGGATTAAATTATCTAAAAAGTAAGCACAGCTGTATGTATAACTCAATTAAAATATGGAATCAAATCGCGATTCATATTGTTAACCTTTTTCTAGAATTCTACATGTTGAAATAATCTTATTCTTTAAACTTCTTTGAAAATATTGACCTGAATAGTAAAGACCCATGATTTTGTACTGATTATTCTCCTCACTTAAGCTCTGGGCTTTTTGTTTGTGACTTTTTATCAAGAAATATAGGTACTGACACTTGACTTAAGTAATTTTCTTTGAGGAACCTCAAATTGTTGTTTGAAGTGAAATTGAATCGTGTTGTCTTTAGAGAATTCTTATAAACCTTACGCCCACTTAAATCAAAGTATTAATAAGAACGTAAAAGTGCAAAGAAAAACGTTTTAACAGATACGCTGCAAATTAGAAATGAATCAATGGTCGGCTAAGAAAACAAGATGAAATTCTCTCAAATTCGTGTACCTTTTTTTAAATAATTCCCTTAGAAAAAAAAATAATGCAAAAAAGAAAAGAAGCTTTGTAGAAAAAGCAACTTGCGTTGATCGTACAAGATCTAACACAAAACTATTCCCCCAAACTGTCACCAAAATTAGAGGAACTTGGCTCCATCAAAATTCAAATTAACAATAATAATAATTAATAATAATAATAATAATAGAATTAATTAAACTCTAAAGATTCCGCTTCACACTGAGAAAAATATTGAACGTGATCAATAATCTACATTCATTGAGTGAATTTTCATCGACAGAACCAAATGTGTCATTGAAAAAGCTTTTTAATAAAGCGAAACGTTGTCGTCGTCGTCGTATTCATTCATGTTTTAATATTAAAGACCTAAAAACCAAGAAAAAGGAAATCAAATATTATATATACATGGTCAAGATTTAAAGCTTTAAAATGTGTCATTGTTACTATAAAATATTATTTACACTCTTTTATTAAGTAATAACAAGATTAACCAGTGAAATAGATTAGTTCTCATTATTATAACAAATCATTGTACATTAGAGTCCACGGATAATATTTGTTATGGTAACTATATTTTCATATGTTCAATAAATACTTTTGTTAATAATATCAATATGAAAGAATATATATTGTTATTTTTACGTACAATTTTGATAAATTTATTCAGGAAATGAAAGTATTAAATACTACATTCTTCGTTAGTTCAATGGTTTGCAACCCAACCAAAATGGGATTGTGTTTGGGCTGATTAAGAGCTTGACAACTACCCCCAAAGCCAAAAATTCATCGTAATAGCAACGATTGGATTAACATTTTTTTTTAAATCCCTTTAATGATCGGTCATATGGTAGCAAGCCCACACTAGCTTAAATTAATTTCCTGTCAACAACTCCACACACGATAGATGATATAGATAAATACCATATAATTAGGTAAATATGTTTGTTCCTTAATCCGTGACCTTGGTTTAAATGCCTAACAGAAAATTCATACGGAGGGAATGAGAAAATATAACCATAGAAGCATCTATTTAAGCTACAGGTATTCTCGACATGGGCATCAAACCAGAACATGAATTACCATCAAGTATCAACAAGTAAGGTACGCATGAACAAATTATGCATAGGAAACTGTTTTTCTTCGCGGGAAAATCCGAGGTTAGAGCCTACTTTAGTAGGTCTTTAATATTCCCGAGTACACATACATCACTGTCACGTAGTTTGTGTAGAAAGTGAAGGCAGGCATTTTGGTTAGTGTTGTTATTAGTAGTAATGAACAATATACGTGTACATAAATGTGGTATATAGTTAGTAACGTTTAATTTAAATCCAAATAAAACACGTGTTTTTCTTAATTTTAAAAGTAAGTATTAATACATTGTTAGTAATAAAGATTAGTGGTATTCTATATGCTATTTAAGGTATCTTGTAGATATTTTTAAATCAACGTGGTCTATTTTCCCAGATGATTAAATAGTTCGGAATATTTTTTTTAGTTAGTTAAAATTATTTATATAATATTATATATATTTTTCAGAAATACTATGAACCAAACTTTATTTTCAATGCAGTAAGTTTATTTATTCCTTTGTATATAATGACACAAGTATAGATACACATATACTTCGTTTCACATTTGACTATAACTTAAACTGTCAGAAACCATATTAACTTCATTTGCATAAAATAGCTAATCGCCAAGCCATCTAAAGTAATGATACAAGATCATAATAGACGCAGTAATAATAAGAGTATGCTATTCAGATTTTTTTTTTAGAATCACATGTAAGATGCTTCACTTGGACTCAAACAACATGATTGATGCACACATTCATAATATCTACATATAGATTTACTATTTCTTTCATTAAAGGCAATAATTTCAGCAAACAATACTGCTTTAAAACAAAGATATGGTTAAAAAGTGATTGATTTATTCCGTGAATTCTTCTTTCGGTGTGTACTGAAAACACTGTGTCTTACTTATAGAAGAATGTAAATTTATTTTAAATGCTTATAATACTATATTCCACACAGAAGAGTATTTTCTTCTAAAACGGTTTAGTTTAGTGATAGTTAAAATTGTAAGGTTTCAATTTAAACGAGTATTTTTATATAATTAGAAACCTGAAATTAAAACGAAACCAATTATGATGTTTCAAAACTAGTTTTTGGTTCCAGAAAAAGTTACTTTTCAAACGAGAACTCGCTCGCAAACGTTATAGTAGTCAAACATTGACATTCACGAGTCGAATTAAAGAGTAATTAACTATAATTACAATATCCTGCAATTATTACATTTGATTCATTCTTAATTCCAATTAAATTTTGCTGATTTCCGCTAATGTTTATAGGCGCGTCGGTCTAAGAATTGTAATTTCTATATCCGCAGGGATCTTCGACATCCTTCAAGATTTATGTATTGTCATCACTGAGACCAACAAATAAAACTTTGAACTTCGCAGTAATATCATCAAAAAATGGCTGATAATGTTAGTATAATAACTTCCGCTAATGATTGGAAGTGCTTTGGTCTGACGGCATCACAATAATAATAATATTATATTCGCTGGCATCTTCGACATTCCTCAAGATTTACGTATTGTCGTTTCTCAATTCCTGAATTATTAGCTATCTCATTTATTTTAGAGACAGTGGGGCAAAATTAAGAAAATAATTAATATAAAAACGCTTCGAATAACTTATGTGTACAGGTTTTTTATTAAAGGTGTTCTAATTTTAAGGGAACTGATAAATGACGTCATTATGTAAACTTCTCCTAAACCCCTCACCACAAACTGCACTAAACTGGACGTACGTTTCGATAGCAAAGCTATCATCATCAGCAGAAACACTGAACTTTTCAGTGGGTTTAACGGAGAAATTTACAGCATTACCAGTACCACAGTTTGGAGTATTTTTGTTGACGTCATTATGATTAAAAAAAGTTTATATACACTTTTAACTTTTTCTTTAACTTTTTCTTGGTAGGAATATTCCATTACCAAGCTGGTTTATGAACGTGTTGCCAGCACTGTTCCTGGATTACGCACTTGTGTAAAATAGTGAAAAGTGGCAGTTCGTGATATTAGGCAAAACCGATTGCTTGACTAATTATTGTCTGTCAATTCAAAAAATGAAACAGCAGAAACTTTAAAATGAAACGTCAAAAGTCAAAAGCGTATACAGATTTTTTTCAATCATAATGACGTCTTCTGTTAGCTCTCTGAAAAATCAGAACACCTTTAACGAACACCCTGTATATTTACTATCGCATCAATTATAATAGCATTCAAAACAGGATTTTAGATCCATTTCACACTTGCTTATCTAGTGGCATGGCTGTGATGTTCTCAATCATTAGAAATGGCATTGACTAGCATTTCTCGATTGGTAAGCAAAATTTATAGTAATAACTTCCGACCCCTTAAAGTAACTTACAAAAAACTCAAACTGGTACCTTCTTATAAAACTCCATTTGGATTATTTGGCTCCTCCCAGCTGATTTTTACTCTGGTGTCAATTGATGTGATGTTGATATTTAATAATAATAATAATAATAATAATAAACGGTCTTTATTTCCTCAAACACAACAACGTTACATAATATAAGGTTGCATATATGGAGTATAACTTAAGGAGGAAACAAGGCGAAATTCAGACGAATCTGTTTTTCAATTTAACCCTACATAACCAAAAAAAAGCAAAACACATATTTCAAGCACACGAGACGACGTACAATTTTAATCTAAATAACTACATAATTAGAAATGTATGGAGGTATACAGTGAGCGCGCAGCCACCAATCTAACATAGACCAGACTGAAAAGCAAATAGGTGATTAAAATATCACTTCTTAAACATGTAACACGAACCACTACCTTTAACAAATCGAGGAGTATTATTGTAGATATTTGTGATCTGATACGAGTAACTCTTTTTAAAGAATTGGTGTGCATAGGCCGGTGGTGTTAAAGTTCCTTTAAATCTGATGTTCAACGTATGAACATCAGTTCTAAAAATTATTTTATTATAAAGATAGGGGTGGCTTTTCCGAGAGTATAATTTTATAAAACAGACAAGCAGCATGAAGTATGCGACGATTTTTCATATTTAACCACCTGACATCCCTTAACTTGTGACTAATGTGTTCCCGTCGACTAATACCATAGATTAGACGCAAGCAGGACTTTTGAACTTTCTATATTTTTTGCACGGTGATTGAACTTAAGAACGGAGAATAAATTACATCGCAATAATTAAAATGAGGCAAAACTAACGTTTCACAGAGCATTTTCTTTATTTTTTGAGTTAAAAACATTCTGCTGCCATAAATTAATCTGAGACTGTTGTAAGCTTTTTGAGTGCATTTATTAATATATTCATTGAACTCTAATTCCTCGTCTATTATCAGTCCCAAACTCTTCACCGAATTTTTGCAAGTTAGTTGAACATTGTTAACACTTATATTAATATCTGAGAGTAACTTTTTGTTTTGCTGGCGCGAATAATATTATTTCCGATTTAGTAGGATTTATTGTAAGAGGATGTCGCTGTGCCGAGTCAACAAGACATTTCAGATCTTGATTGATATCCGCACAAGCTGTGTGAACATTCGTAGGTGTAAAGGAACAATAAAGCTGCATGTCATCTGCATAAAAGTGGGACTTACAGCAAAATTTTATATTATTTTTAAAGTAACTGGTATAAACAGTAAACAGAAGCGGTCCTAAAACTGACCCTTGTGGAACACCGGATGTTACATGTTGAAATTCAGATGAGTCGTCAATGACTACAACAACTTGGACTCTGTTCGCAAGGTATGACATTAACAGCTGTATAGCAAGATCCTCCAATCTCACATGGTGGAAAATGGATGCAAGCAAGCTGTGATTAATTGTATCAAAAGCTTTGGAAAAATCTAAGAGACACAGAATAGTGGCTTTTCCCTTATCCAATTCCGGAATGATATCACCTATAATTGTGAGTAATGCAATTGTACAACTAAACCCATATCGAAAACCTGACTGGGTCTCAGGTATAATATTATTTTTATAAACAAATTTCTGTAATTGTTCAGTTAATATCTTTTCAGTGATCTTTGACTTTTGCACTTGCTCTGGTACTAAAAAGGTAATAAGCTTTTAATCACTACAAGTCACTTCTATCCTCACTAATCAACATAAAGTGAGAAATATGCAGTAAATAAATTGTTATTATGCAATACAAAATATTGCTTGTTACTTCACTGTAATCCTTTGAAACTAGCCACTCTCATTTGATTCGAAACTTCTACTCGAAGAGGTACTACAGTATTAAAACATCAAGGTAGTTTCGACTTTTATTGTTCTAAGACATATAATAGTACTCATTTGGATCGAGTTTTTTTACTCGCTTCTATCCATCACTAGTTTGTCTGATTTGATAAGAATTGTCAAGATAAATGACCCATCAAGATCTTGTATTTATCATACTGCACTACCAGAATAAAGCCGATAAAAGGAAAGATCTTGAGGAAAAAAATGTTGACGATTAAATGCTTATTAATTAACAGGTAGATGAAATTTCCCCAACAATAGAACCCTGACGAAAGACTCGCCGAGAACAATTCCCCGACGGTGAAATTCCTCCACAAACAATTCCCCGAATGGCAGAAAGCTAACAGTAATCCTTAGTTCATTTTAATGGAATGTACTCCTAAAATGGCTTATTTAACTAATGCATCTGTAGCGCCCATGAAGTTATATTCAAGTCTTTAAATATGTATTTTAGATGCTTACAGACTTGCAAATAACTTTACAGATGCTACAGATTTGCATAGAATCCCACCTTAAACTTATTTTTATAACTTACATAATAAATACTACAACTTTCACCTTTTTGTGCATATACTCTGAAGTATAATAATATAACATTGATGGAAATTTTATATCATGAACCGGCACCTTCTATATGCGAGAGAAATTCCGAGTTTCTTTGACAAATAAAAACCAATAAATCAGAAATTTGATTTTCCCCTATTTCACCTGCCTACTTTTCAATCTGATCGCATATCACTGAAATCCCCAAACCGACAGATGCGTCTTCACTTCATTGATACTTATTCTCTCTCTATTTTCGGCAGCGACATTCACGTTATGAACTCACGATCACTTTATATATCGGATGCTTATAAATCAGTAGCGTTATTTCAACGCATACGCCCGATACTAAAAGCGGCATATGTGAGACACAGATAATGGACGGCGTTAAAGATTATCTCGTCGTAAATTCAGTTAACGATCCTGTTGTGATAGGTTCGAGCACTAGCAATGACTTTGAAGTGTTTCGCTTATATTATGTGGCATATCGTTAACTCGGCTTGAAATGTCGTACTGTTTCGTATCGTAATATGAGTGCCACGTTACAAAAAGTAGCGAAAGCATTTGGTTAGCGTTACATAAATGAACTTTTAATTAGAAATTAGTATTATACACATTCGGTAAAATTGCTGTACGATTTTGGAGTAATTTTGTGGCCCTAAAGCGCATAGGTATTTTAATTTTAGAAGTAATATATTTCTAACTATAGGTAATTCTTCGAAGGCTTTTTCATGTAGCCTGGAATATTCATAATGAAATTTTGAAATGTGGGTAACTTTTCCAAAATTTTCTCATGTAGTCTGGGATATTCATAAGAACAATTTCCTAACCTAAGGATAATTTCCATGGAAGTTTTGTTTGTTTAAAAATAATATCATAGAGAAAAATTCAGGATTTCTGAATTATTCTATTCAGTGCCCTGATAGAGTTTATTTATCTGAAATTTAATGCAAAAAAAATAAACAAAATATGAATTTCTGTGAATTATATTAACACAAAATTATAATTGTCACCACTTATACATTAAGCACGAATATTTAAGCAACCGAATTGTTGGAAATAAGCTATGCTCTTAAAACAATATATATTTTCTTTTCTTTAATATAAGTTTTTGGTTTCACAGATCTAGAAAGCAAAAGTAAATAAATATGTATTGTAACGCTACAGAGTAGCATACAGCACAGTATAAAAAAAAAAAATTAAAAAAAATTGTACATTGATTTGTATGTATAATGACCAGTTTCCAAAATATCATACGCACGAGACTCTTGTACATCAATTATGATAAATTTTGTATGATAAAGAAAACATTTCAGTGTGAATAAAAGTGATTTTATTTAATAAAAAAATTCGAAATGTGAACCAGTGTAAGATCAAATGTAAATCTTTGGATATTATTATCTCAGGTAAGTTAAGTGAGTTCGCTTAATTAATAACAAACACATTTTGCTAGTAATTCCTCTTTTTGCAATATAAATTCATCACAGAAAACATAAATACATTTAATATTAAATTTAAAAATTTCCGCGTTTTCTGAACGTCAAACGGAGTTATGCTATGCTATGAATCAGCATGGCCAACCTTGATGGTAAAATTACTGGATATCGGTTCGTACCGTAAATACATATCATATATTAACCTAGAAAAGTACCAACTTCTACAAATTTTCCCCAGTGATTGCAAACTGTTTGAGCGCTGATACAAATATACAAATTCTTAACCCCAAAATTCACTGAACGTATAAAAAGGAAGTTTCTTATAAGTATAATTAAAATTTAGATTAGGATTAAAATAATGCGTTTACTTTTAGGTAGATTTGACGAGGAATACCTTCTAAAAGGTTGAATTCAGGGGACATCGAAGTGGTAAGGAATGGTCGGGTATCTGATAGGGCCCTGGTACACCGTACTTCTAAACACGGAGGGTGTTTGTTGGATAATATTAATGTGATAAACTTTGTTTAACAATTAACAATCATTTTTAGGTTGCAATTTGGAATAAAATTGGATTTTATCAAAATATTTAAATTTTTCGAAATAAATTGAGACACGTCTGCCTCTGACGAAGGTTGGCTGGTGAATCCTTTCGAATTGAAAAATTTTAACCGACTTGAATGCAATTGTCTTCGACAAGTGCGACAATTGCCTCAAAGACTCCGTTAATTTCTACGACGTCAGAGGAATATACTTTGTTTAATACATTAGAATGCCCATGTGACCGAATAGACTGTCGAATGTTTAAACGAAATTAAAGTAAAAAATTATTGCAAAATTCTGGAATCACCTTACGTCTCTGGATCATGAGAAAAATACATTTAAAAATTTAAATTTAAAATTTTCAACACTTATTACTGTGTAAAATTAACAATCTAAAAAAATAATTACTGCACAATAAGTAGGCAACTATTTATACACATAAAATTGTGACGAAGAATAAATTTCCAGCAATTTTCCATGTCTTTCTGTTGACATATTAATGTAATTGGAATGCCAATGCATATAAAAACATTATTAGACTAAGTTTAAAGTTTAAGTCAATATCTATTATAAAAATATACTATTCAAATTCTAATATTCAATTTCGATGTGCAGGTATATCACTGCTGATCGTCTTTACTTCCGGAAGGAAACATTCTGAAGGAAAAAAGCCTTGCAGGACTTGCCAAATGCAGAGCTTTCCTACATCACCTGGACATCGTCTAGCTGTCTGCTGCTACATTTTATATCCTTTTCTTGTTATATCAAATTATTTTGAAAATATATATAAGTAAAATTAGTAACTTCACACTTAAATAATATCAAATACATATTCCATGACAGTATGTATTGTTTAAATAATTGATAAATAAATATGAGAAAGTATTTATTTCATGCTTTTGTTTTGAGAAGCACTTATGAACGTCTTCGTATTCTCTAATCTTTTGTTTTATACTTTATTTATTGAGGTAAAACAATATTTTATCTTAAGTATTATTTTACTATTGTAGGTAAGTCATCCTCTGTAGAAGCCAATTATTTTCATAGATGTAATAACCTTTTTCTTTTCCTGATGTGAAAAACCAAGAGCTCTGTTCCAATGCCTGGGTGAATTTTTAACAGATAAAGGCGAATTAATTCCAACGTGCATGTAAATTGTGTCGGATATTCCATATTCAAATTGTAGCAGAGTGCGCAACAGACTTTAAAACATTAAAAGAACAACAGATTTTCTATTTATGAATTAATACCATCTACTAGTAATTAGTGCAATAGTTCCAAAATAACAAGAAAACAATTCTACCAAGTCTGACTTGCTTATTTCCTTGCCACTTGAAAATTATTATATTAATAACTATAAAATCCCAGGTTGTAAGAAATTTTAAGTTTTTGTTGAAAGATTTTAATATTTTTCCTAGTAATATTACTATCTTATAATTTTTTCTCTACGAATTAGAAATTTTCTCATTAATATTCACGTACACTGAGAAACTGCTGGATCTGATATCAATAATCTACATTCATTGAGTGAATTTTTATCATCAAAACGAAATGTGTAATTGTTATGATAAAGTATTCTTTGATTAAGTAATAACAAGATTCATTAGTGAAATAAATTAGTTTTCATGATTATAATAAATATTGTACATTAGTCCATCTTCCTTAGTTCAATGATTTGCAATTTATTGCAAGAACGGACAGATAACATGCCTTAATGAAAGTTGTACAGCAGTGATTGAATTACCGACATACACCGCGGTCGCTGACTGACAATGAGTGAGAATTTAACGTGTGGCCCCCAGAGGGCGTACATCTAAACTCATGATCTCTTAGGGGGAAATCGTAATATCGTAAATCGCAAGGAGGAGTTCAGATAGAAAACTAACTATATTTTCCTCTGTTCTTTCACTCATACCTTGGCTGTACACATTTATTACAAATACAAAGAATTACTTTATTAATGAAATAAAACAAGTAAAAAACAGGTATATGGAATGAAAAATTAAATGAATTTTTGTAATAATTAGTGATTTGGCATCATTTTGCCACAAAAATAAACATTGTCGTACTTTGGCCTTGAATAAGAAATATGATGGAGCACCGGAATCCACAATCATAGTGTTATAAGATTCGCATATTAGGTAAAAAAAACTCCTTTCAAACAAAGCAGTACGATGTAGCGGCGGTGTAAGAAGACCCTAATCTAATAATGAGATGATGGACGTCAGTGTGAAAAGATATTTTCTATATAAGTATGACGGGTTTTTATTTCTTATGATTGTATAGAAGAGGCAAACAGCTTGCATGACACATCTATATCGCATATTCAGCCAACCAATTTCTTTAAGTTTATGACTAATATGTTGACATTTTTGAATACCATAAATATATCTAAGTCATGAATTTTGAACACTATGATTACGATCACAAGCATCTATAGCTGATCCATAAATTCGAATAAATCGAAAAATTCGCATAACATACCTTTTGTATTATAAAACAAATATGAACGGTGTGGGTACAAAATTTTATGATTTGTGATTTGTACCTAAAGTTATTATCTATTAATAATCCTAGATTTTTAGCAGTGTCAACAACCGAAATAGTAACATTGTTAAGGTTAATTATAACATATGGCACAGCTCTTTCTCGTTCTATTTCTCTACCAAACAACATTACAGCGGTTTTAGTTGCATTGACTTGTAGTTGGTATTGAATGCACGTAGACTGGATCGTCATCAAGTCATGGTTAACCATACGCAAAGCATCATTCAGATTTACTGGAGGGAATGAATACAGAAGTTGTGAGTCATCGGCATACATATGTATATGACAGCATTTTAGTGATCTAAATAAATCTTATAACACGTATAAATAGCAAAAAGGAGTGGAGCGAGGATAGAACCCTGAGCGACTCCAATTCGTAATGGAACACTTTCAGATTTACTACCATTCATTGAAACTCACATTTCTATTCCCTTTTCTGCTTGTATGACAATTTCTCCACAATTGGACCCTGAGTCCCTGGCATGTGTAATATTCTTACGGTTACTTGTTTTGGACATCTTCTTTTGATGTTTTTTGATAGTCACCAATGCTGGATATCAAGCTTTTAATATTACTTTTACTACAACAAATGAGTGAAATGAATCTAACACCGGCTTTGCTTGAAGTGAATTACACATGTCTAGCAATGCACACACGGTAGTACGGAATGAGTGCTTCATTGAATCGATTCAAATTGACAAGATCCATGTGAGCATAGCATTCTTTAATAGTTAGATAACGGTAGAAAACATCGATGTGCTTGCCGTTAGACAGTGATAGCATACATATTGGAGATGTATATCGAATCGCATATCTGACACACAATCGCCCAGCAGAATAGCATGCGTACTTTTCGACTTTCTTAACTGATAGAAGTCATATTTTCATCCTTCTCTTATTCATATTACGGCAATGTCAGGTCGAAAGTGCGCTCTCGGTATAACTAACATATAAATAATAAAAACAAATACATTAAAAAATCTGTGGTAAAGATCACCAGGATAGAGATAGACAAAACAGTAAAATAGATTTTCATGGCCACTCCAATCTCAAACGTGTGAATAGTGGGGATTAAAAACTGTCTTAAATAATTACCTCATTTACGTTGCGCTATAAATCACCAGCCACTTGAGTGCGGCTTCTACTTCTACTAAAAGAACATAATATCTCTTCTTTGAGACAATAAAACCTCGCTGGCGAATTCGCAACGAATTTAATTGCCAATTAAACTGCTTAGTCGTTCATTAAACCTTCCAGCCAAGCTTCATTGTTCAAATAACGTTTATTGCCTCATAATCACTAAAAAAAAAAAAACGAGTAATTGTATATATATTTTTTATATATACGAAAAGCAAATTTAATGGTGAACTAAATTTGATTACAAGTTCAAATATTGCCACAACTATGATATAACTCGAACCAGACATCAGATATGCGCACTCACGATCGTCCTTTCCTCTTTTATTTTCCTTTACATTTCGTCATTCCTATCTGCGCCGTTCGTACGATATTGGGACGAAAATAGCCCTGTCGCCACTTCGACATGATCGCACGGACATAGTCGTCCAATATTTGCCTAATTTCACCTTTTATATGCTGTCCACGTGCCTCACGGTTCGGGTTCAATCTATGAATGAAGCAAGCAGCCATACGAGAAACTAGATTTTCAAAGCAGAATATTTGTGTTGCATATTGGAAGGTAAAATATGCTGGATATTTGAAGTACATAGGTATGTGAATGTATTTTTAAACCGTTGAAGGCTGCCTTTATTAAATAAATTGAAGATTGAGAAAATCGTGTATTGAGGGAGCGAATGTGGAAGTATTGAAAAATAGTTCCGATACCTTTGTTGTTTCAATATACAAAAGAGTAAATGAGTTGGTGCTTGAACTGTTTCCATCGTCGGTTGTGTTGTTTGTGGACTGTATGGTTGTTTGATACACACAAACACACACCTTTCTTTTAATACCTATTTATTTAATAACAAAATAATATGGAAATATTTACAGTGATGTTAAGTGGTCGGACGATAACTACTGATTACAATATGGTTGAACTACTAGTCCCTTGTTATGCTGGCCATTTTTCCCTTGGTGGGGTTACAAAGTAATTGCGGGTGGTGTACAAAGGGACTCAAGTAGTCGTAAATTACAAAATGACAAGGTGTCTGTTAGAATGAAGACATAATAGAACAAAGGAAAATACATTCACTACTTCTTAGAACTAAAACAACTTAAATCTAAATATGGGGACGTGACTGGCCACTTTTCCCTTGGTGGGGTTACAAAGTAATTGCGGGTGGTGTACAAAGGGACTCAAGTAGTCGTAAATTACAAAATGACAAGGTGTCTGTTAGAATGAAGACATGATAGAACAAAGGAAGATACATTCACTACTTCTTAGAACTAAAACAACTTAAATCTAAATATGGGGACGTAACAGATTGGATTGTTTCAATCCAACGTTTCGGCAGTGTTTGTACTGTCGTCATCAGATTAGCCCTGATAAGAACTGGTGGTTTTGTAATACCATAGTTGATTATGACATGGGCACACTTAGAATGTCTTAAAATCATTTACCTTGGTCTGCTCAAGAAATATGAAAATCGTTTTAGAGTAAAGTAATCAAAATTACTTAAAATTAAAATTAATTCATTTAGAATTAAAAAAAATGCACTTAAATATAAAGTCACAACTTGCTACTAAAAAAAAATCGTAAATTTTATATTAATCCCGGTATAATATTTATTTTTTAAAATATTTAACATTATTACTGATTTAAACCAACTACAAGAAGATCTCTTTTCAACAATTTTTTTTTCATATTCCATCAAATTCGGAAAATCTATTTCAGAAATACTTTTTCATCATAAGCGATCATAAATTTTATGCCTGTTGCAACGATATGTAACTCAACGTTAAGATTTTGATAATGTTGTTTTTGATAAGGTAAATATTTTACAATAATAATATGACTATGCAAAAAAAAAAATATTTCAAATTCGCGATAAGATACTAGAAATAAAGCTGGTAAGTACAAAATGCCGTAAAATTAATTTAGTAGGCCACGAACAATGAATGAAACGAATAAAATAAAATGAAAGCGAAATTTATAATACAAAATTATAAACACGCAATATACAATAAATGGGTAAAAAAGTTGAGAACAAATAGAACAAAATTATCTAGGCGCCTTTGCATATCCACCTTTTGTACTAAAACAGATGTTCTTGCAGTTACTTTAAATAAGTAATAATGTTAAACATTAAAAAAACAAATATTATACAGGGGTTAATATAAAATTTACATTTTTTTAAGTAGCATACCGTAACTTTATCTTTTAATTCTAAACAACTAATTTTAATGACATTTTGCTATATTCTTTGAAATGAGGGTACTTTACTCTGAAACGATTCTCATATTTCTTGGTTTAACCTGTAACCTAATTGACTTTAAAACAGTCTAAGTGTGCCCACTCTAGATGTAAAGTATTGACCAACATTTAATCAACAAAATAAATACTGCCTATTTTACAATTACGCAACTAATGAAGAAAATTGCCATCTGTTGTACACTTAGTGGATCACACTGTATATCTTTCAGGTAAATTATTTCTGCTTTCTAGAACAATTTGTGGCGCCAGAATCCTTTCTAAGGATAAGTAACAACACAATATTGGGACGATTGAAAATCTCCTAGGAATTAGGCAAGATAAAACACGTCTACAAACCTATAATTAGAAAAGATCCATAGAATGCATTAACCTAAGTAGAAATAAGATACGTAAACTAAAAGGATCTTATCAGATCACTACAAACTGCAAAGGTATCTGAATTGGGCTGGAATAACAAAAAAACAGAATGTACCATCGAAGACTTGACAGTATTAACTCAAAATTAAAGAGAGAAATATTGAATATTGAATACAGAAGAAACTCCAATGATTCTATCACTATTTACGTCAAACTAGAGTTAAGACTTTTGTCTTTGACAGTACATTATGTGAGCAACATATTGAAACACCTACATCTACATTCTTTTAAATTGGGCAGCACTGTGCAACTGAAGTGAGCTACATGTAGAAGCATATAAAATCGAAGAAGGAGCTGTACTTAATTTGAGACCTTACTTTGAAGTTTTTTTCCTCACGTTCGTCAGAACTATTAGCTTTTGTCATAAATGAATCTTTCTCCAAAGGAATTTTTCGGAACAAATTAACATTTTGATGAAGTCGTTCTCCTGCATAAAAAGGGGGATTTGTAACGCCCACAGTAATTACTGAAATCTTCGAAAAAATTGAAAATGTAAAATTAATTATATAGCAAAAAAACCACCAGTTTGGTTTTCCAGTGGAAAAAACGCCATGCATGGCTCATGTTTACAAACTCTGAATATCGGCGATGATGTCAAGAGCATGAAACAGAGACTCGTCAAGACTCTTTGACACATTAAATTATGATATCCTTCTGAACAAAGTATAAGCGTATGCAAAACGCGGTGTTTTTCACAGCCTCTTTAGATTTTATACCTATGGAACCGATAATCGTTCATCGCTATCCACAGTCGTACGAACGACATTATAGTAAGCAATATCTTTCAACTCTAATAGGTATCACCTGTGGTGTACCGCAAGGTTCCATCCCGGGACCTTCGTTGTTTATCACGATATAAATGTCTTGTGTTTATCGTTACTTGAATATACTTCATATCAGTGCACCGATGATACCAGTTGCGATATTGCCGATCCCAATGCTGATGCGAAATTAATTGAGATAAATAAAGAATGTGCTTTTCTGTCATGAAAAATTACAAGTTTTGTGGGCAAAGCTAAGTAAAGATTACACTAAAAAATACAGGTACAACAGACAAGGAATACATAGTGTTGGATACGCTAAGCTGTCAAAGCAAAAGAAAAAGTTTAAGACAGAGTGTCATCAACGATAAGACCCAGGAATCTGAGAGATGGAACTATATTGACAGTTTCATTTTCCGAAAGCACATGCAGTGCACCTTTATAAGGTAGAATCACCGCTTTTCTTTGTTATAACATAGGCAGTTGGAATTGCACAACTTTTTGATGATGGTTAAGTCCCTAGATACAAGCGACAAGTATACCCTGTTTGGGCTGCTCCAAGTGATGCTAGTGTCTTCTGCGAAGAGAGATAATTGCCCGTTGATCTTTAAATTGGTGATGTCATTGATAAAAAGAAGGAAAAGTATTGGACCAAGCACTGAGCCGTGAGGAACGCCAGAATCAATTCCCATTCGATGAGGAAGAACTATTTGCCTTCACGATCTGTTTCCTATTGAAAAGGTACGATTAGAACCACTCCAGAGGCGTATCATGAATATAAATAAAATAATTTTTTATTAGGATGTAATGATTGACACAGTCAAAGGCTTTAGAAAAATCCCAGAACACAATTGCTGTAAAGTGTTTGTTATTAATATTAGTAAACACTTCATTGAAGATCGAGAACAAGGCGTCAACTGTACTTGAATTGGACAAGAAGTCAAACTGTGCAGGCGTGATAATTTTGATTTTTTTTTTTAGTTATTTAATATGTATTAGATTAAACGGTTTGAAGTTGTCATTGATTTAATCAATTATTTCAAGGACGAATACACATTGTTATATCAATCTCAATCAAATAGTCTTTGAGCTACACAATTACATAACACCGATGAATATAATTGTACCAGCACTTTTTCTTTAGAATTTCACTTAGGCGAACGAAAGTAGATTGCGGTTTAAAAATCCTTTAAAACGTAATCAATTTCCAAACTTTAAGAATCATCATGTTTTTTTCTTTTTAAATATCTGTTAATTCATCGTCTAGTCATGCCAATTTATCTTATCAAGCGTTTTAATGTTACTAAGTAAGTATGTGTTAATGGTAAAACGAATAATTTGAAAGCTTGAACATTGTGCCGCACATAGCAATTATATCGGCATTACCTGTAAAGAATTCCATGTTTATCACACGGAAATTCGCGGTATGCATACGGCTTTCGCAGGAGTTGGAAGCAAATATTAATCAGGCTTTTTCTTCGCATAGTGTGCACGAAATAGACTAATTTTAATTAATAATAAAATCGTGTTTGTCAACTTCGCGTGTAAGAGGATTTTTTGGGCTATCCTTGATATTTATTTCGGCGATTGCTGTAGTTCATACAAACAGGAGAATACCTTCTTATGGCAAACAAATATATTTATTTGAAAATATTGGTTCGAATTAAGAAATAAATTTTATCCTTACCATTATCAGTTGGTCCAAGAACTACATCAATGTGATTTCAATCGCAGGTTGATGTTTTGTTAAGCTAGGAGAAGTTAGATTCTTCAATATATTTATTTGCCGATGAAGCTGGCTTCCAGAAGAATTATCAGGTTTACCGTCATAATTGACAGTATACATATAATTTTACAGTTAATCCGAATGCTGTCAGGATAGTTGATCAACAGTAGCAGTGATCTGTTACCATATTTTGCGATCTATCTAAAGCATTTGATTGTGTTCCCCAGTCACTTCTACTTAATAAACTTGAAAGGTATGGCTTTAGGGGTAAAGTTAACTACTGGTTCCGCTCATATTTGACTGATCGTCGCCAATTTGTACGGTGACAATATCGATTCGACAATTGGCCGAGTCGTGTGTGGTGTGCCGCAGGGCTCAGTACTTGGACCGACGTTATTTTTAATATTTATTAATGGCACATGTAGCCCGCCAATCACACACTGTTCTCTTCACCGACGATACATCCCTTACGTGGCACGCTTGAAATCGTGATGACCTAGAGAAATTGAACAACGCCGACATTTCCAGGATTTGTGAATGGTTTAATGCTAATGAAATTACTCTTAACACTAGCAAAACCAAATTGTTACTCTACAGAGTAACAAACCAACTTTAACATTTTATTAATAACAGTCTTTTATCCCTTGCTACTGATGTTAGATTTTTAGGTATTACTGTGAATACCGGCTTGGAGTGGACCGAACACATTCAGTTGTTGTCGAAGGGTTTGTCTTGTCATCAGCCTGGTATGCTCTAAGAATTATAAAGCTAAATCTTGGGGACCGCATTGTATTTCTAGTGGGGCTTCACCAGTTACAACGGAATTTATTCGATATTTTTAAATTTACAAAAATCGGGCTGATGCGGCTGATTGCTGGGAAGGACAACAGAGCCTCTTTCTTTCTTCGTCTGTTGTTTGTTTCCCAAAAAAAAATGACTTTATACTCACTAATTATTTATTCCTCGGTGAGTATGGTGTATAAATGTAGAAGCAGATATACCTATCGAACCGACATTCATTCTTACAACACTCGTAACTATAATAGTATTAATCTTCCGAAAACTGGTACCTCTCTCTCTGCAAAAATTCTCTGTAGTTCATTAAATTCTCCTAATTTACCTATATTTCGACGCAAATTGAATATGATGTTACTAAAACAACTTTTTATTCATTTAACGAACTTAGTAATCATAAATTTTGACCTGTCTCCTTATAATGAACGTGTTTATTGTTTTATTTTTGTTTATTATATTTTTTTTATATATTTATGTAATGTCAAAAACATGCACTTGTTTATTGGCAATAAATCTATATCTATATCTATAAGGAGGTATCATCGGAACAAACTTTTAGGGCCATATTTTTTTTTTTTATGGTAACCTTACAGGAGCACGTTATTATCTATACTCTTTTGACAATGAATTTAGAGAGTTGTTGGGACGATGTACCTCTTCACATAAAAGAGTAAATGTGATTTCAACATGATGGAGCACCGCCTCATTCAGTGCATAACGTAGTTAATGCGGCTTCATCTTCAATACATATGACTGCAAATCTGCGTTAGACAAAATGGCGGTTATATCGAAAAACCGATGCTCCAATTATTTTTTTATGTATTTGGTATGATTTATTGCATGTTTTCTTATATTAATTTGCTTATTTTTCGATGTTTTTGTGATTTTATAGTAAATATTTATTTTCTGGCTTTCATTTTTACAATCATCGCTGACAAATATTACAAATATGGTTGCGATAATGAAAAATTAATTAAAACTATAACTCGAAAAGTAAAAGAGATAGATATAGAGTATGCGTAATAAAAATCAAAGCACTTGTTTATAGGAATTCAATGATGAAACATATACAGGATGTTCTACTTAAGAAAGCAAAAAATATATGCATTAGAAGTTGAATGAGTTTGCGCTTTAGTAACAAACACCCAGTATATTAAAATACAACTATAAACATACCTGCAGGTATAAGTAGGTCCATGCTAAGATATCTCAAAATTTGATTCACTTATTCTAAGTGGTAATTAAATTACAACCGCTTTTCTCAAATAGTGCAAGTCCCATAATTTTTAGAAAATCAAAGATATTTTGGAAATTAATGAGTTTAGCGCTAAAGTATGTTATATCTTATTTTTTTTTTTAATTTTCTGGCGCTTTTAAAAATTAAGTAAAGTAAACTTGATTTCCAAAGACCACAAAAACTGCAGAGGTATAGGAAACGTCAGAAAAAGAAAGGAAAATAACAAATGTAATGTACACCTTAAAGAAAATGAAATTATTCTTATAACAGATTATTAATGAGAAAAAAAAATTAAAATGTAAGGGTAACAATAATAACACTAATGATAATATCAGAATAACGACAAAATTAAAAAAGAAAAGTGATAAAAAATGATAACAATGGTAATAATGGTAATGATATAAAAAAGTAATAGTAGTAACACCGACAGTAAATTATCGTAGAGACAATAATGACAATTATAACAGCGATCATAAAGATCATTGAAACAGCCTGAAGAAAATGAAATTACCCTTATAACAGATTATTAATAAAAAAACATTAAATTAATGGTAATAATAATAATAAAAAAACACTAATGATAATATCAGGATAATGGTCAAAGATATACGACCCTGGTTGGAGAGAATACACGGTGAGGTGAACTTCTACTTGTCGCAGATGTTGACCGGGCACATATCTACATCGGTTTAAGTTGGTGAATTCAAACGCATGCCGATACTGTGGGAAAACATGTACAGTAGAGCACACCATTTTTGAATGCCCAAAATGGAGCACAGAGAGAGGGCAAGTCGAACAGAAGATGGGAACAGGGACCCCGGATAATATAGTCTACAAAATGATCCTAGCTGAAGGAAATTGGAAGGCCGTAGACAATATGGTGAGACATATTCTAAGCGGAAAGGACACAAGGAGCTAGGAACCAGAGTGCGAGACAGCCCGACCATCAATAGGAGATGTGCCCCTTGAAGCAATGCGCAAGTAGTTCCAAGGGGTAACAGCAACTAACTCTAGGAGGGTTTTTTATTTAGTCTGTAGAAATCCGACAGACCCCGGCGACACGGGCCGCTGGAATGCCTTCGAAGATTTTTCCCCTCTCACGCAAAAAAAAAGATATCATGATAATGACAAAATGATAATAATGGTTATAATGGTAATAGTAATAACGAAGAAAGCGATAATAGTAATACCGATAGTAAATTATCGTAGAGATAATAATGACAATAGTAGCAACGATCATAGAGATCATAAAAACACTCTGAAGGAAATTCATTTACTCTTATAACAGATTATTAATAAAAATCTGTCATTTATTTTTTTTCTATCTCTCACCGTTTAAAAGTTAATTGGAATAAACGAAATTTCGGCCGAATTTCAATGTCAAATTGCACCCCTTAAACTTGAAATCTCCAGCAACCAAGTCCTTGGGTAACACTCATTGGTGTCAACAAATTGACAATGTTTTCGTGAGGTTCCGTTATAGGAAAACATGTCACATTGTACAATTAATGCAATGCACAGTGACATCTCACTGCTAATTTATTTCTATTATTAAATGAAATTATGCATGTCATACATTTCAATGAACGAGTACGTGCTAATACATAATTTGTACTGCATGCTCGTACATATTTTTCAATATCAATGTTAAATAATGGAAATAATTGACCGCAAGTTTGCATTTCAATTCGTATGTGATATGTTAATAAGTTTTAATAATTATTAACATATCACACTCGTTTCTATTATTAAATAGAGTTCGTTATACTCACGCTAGTTAACGCAGGTTGAACTTTTTAACACAAACGTTTTTCCTTCTAGTTTCTGGCTCACTAACTTTATTTTGAGTGTGACTTTCCGGTGTTTATCATTAGGAGATAAGGAGAAATGGGACGGAACCAGGATAACAGCACTTTGCCACGGAAATGGCACTCTAAGTATAGCTTAATTGACCGCACGCAAAAATACACTAAAAGGGGATACCATCTAGGTAATTAAATTGTGTTCTTAGGGTGACAGAAGCCTGCGTGATTAAGATTTGGTTTCGCAACCAAAGTTCGTGTTAATGATTTTTTTTTTAATTTTTTGCTGATTATGTTGAATATTCAAGGTTTTTCTAAATAAAATACTTAGGAATTTCGTTTTTTGTCAGGAGTTTTTATTTTTCTCGTAATAAAGCAATGATCCCTCAATATCTATTAAAGTTAGTATTAAATACATAATTTCCTAAGTGGGAGAATAATTGAATGAGCGTTTCAGATGGAAATGTCATTATTAACGTGGAAATATTTGCTAAATTGTCGATCTGAAAGTACAATATTTAGCTATAAAGAATAACAATAATTGTAGGACGACGTTTCCTAAACTAAGAAAAAGATTTCTTTGTTATCAATAAATATATATTAATCCAAATAAATTATTCTTTTAAATAGATAATTTATTGCGTGCTAAGACAGAAATTGTTTGAAACAAATAGTGGTTTAACTATTTCCTCCTTATGAAAAAGAAGAGTATTGACTTTGAAACAATTGATATAGTCGCAAAGCGAAATTTCTTTGTTTAGAATAGTAAAGCATGTTTAGTCGAGTTACAATTTAACAATTTTTACAATTAACACTCAAATAAATATTAAATTAGAAAATAAATAAAATACAATTCGATATTTTGGTCTTTTTCCATTTGTTTGTTACAGATGTCCTTTTTACAGACTACATGTTTCGTCCCCCATGTGTCATCTTCAGGTCTTTATACAATGTTGAAATGCGAAACTTAATTAATGGTATTATACATGGAAAAATATATAAAATTATATAAATTATATAACGTTATTTATGTAATTTTACGGTGTAATTGATTTAATATTTAATACTGCGGTGGATAATAAAACGTATACATAACAAAATGAAAGCTACAAAACAAAAACGTCATGGGACGTAAGATTAAAATAAGTTGTAATTGGTACCTTGTGTCAATTATGCCAATATGCCAATTATGAAAACCGTATGTTTGGGATGTAGGAATTATGTAGAATAATTATATGTCTATGTATGTACTACTTGTTTGTATGTCTCGAAATGCGTGTTTATCGTGTATAAACTCAAATTGGTATGTGAGGTAATATACATATTGTAAACAATGTTTTTTGTGAGGAGTATCTATTTTTCTCGTAATAAAGCAGTGATCCCTCAATATCCATTAAAGTCAGTATTAAATAGATAATTTCCTAAGGGGAAGAATAATTGAACGAGCGTTTCAGATGGAAATGTCATTATTAACGTGAAAATATTTGCTAGATTGTCGATCTGAAACTACAATATTTACATATAAAGGATAACAATAATTATAGGATGACTTTAAGCCACTATACATGTGTTAATCAACTAACGATAATTAATAATTAGGTCACATTAAAATGACAATTTCCTAAACTAAGAAAAGGATTTCTTTGTTATCAATAAATATACATTAATCCAAATAAATCATTCTTTTAAATAGACAATTTATTGCGTGCTAAGACAGAAATTGTTTGAAACAAATAGTGGTTTAACTATTTCCTCCTTATGAAAAAGTATTGACTTTGAAACAATTGATATAGTTGCAAAGTAAAATTTCTTTGTTTAGAATAGCAAAGCTTGTTTAGTCGAATTACAATTTAACAATTTTTACAATTAATACTCAAATAAATATTCAATTAAAAAATAAATAAAACACAGTTCAGCATTTTGATCTTTTTCCATTCGTTTGTTACAGATGTCCTTTTTACAGACTACATGTTTCGTCCCCCTGTTCATCTTCAGGTCTTTCTACAATGTTAAAATGCGAAAAGTAATTAATGGTATTATACATGGAAAATATATAAAGTTATATAAATTATTTAACGTTATTTATTTAATTTTACGACCGGTGTGAAGTTAGCAATAGATATCTTGGCGACGAATGCGGGCTTAAAACAACATATGATACTGTATTCCGGTAAAACGACATGATTTTCATAAAAAACCACTAGTAATTGACCGGTGGTATTGATAATTAATCGTACTAATGCTAAGTGTTCTGTCGTCTGAAAATTTTTATATCCGTGCCAAAAACATCTATTGCTATGCTGATGGTCAGGAAAATTTCTGTTTTTTTTTACATATTCCTAACGACTATGAACTAGTGAACATATACAGCGAGTATAAATCTGCTCCTACAATTGTAACATTTTTTTATAAACAATTGAACTTGATATTCTGCGGGAAACAGGGACACCGATCTAAAAAACATCGATTGCTATGGTGATGGTAATGAAATTTTTTTTTGCATATTCCTAACGAGTATGAACTAGGGAACATACATAGCGAGTATAAATCTGCTCCTAGGATTATAAAATTTTTTTATAAACAAAATTGAAAATATTCGTGACCATCACCATAGCAATAGATGTTTTTTAGATCGGTGTCCTTGTTTCGCGTGGAATATCAAGTTCAATTGTTTATAAAAAAATGTTACAATTGTAGGAGCAGATTTATACTCGCTGTGTATGTTCACTAGTTCATAGTCGTTAGGAATATGTAAAAAAAGGTAGAAATTTTCGTGACCATCAGCATAGCAATAGAAGTTTTTGGCACGGATATAAAAATTTTCACACGACAGAACACTTAGCATTAGTACGATTAATTATCAATACCACCGGTCAATTACTAGTGGTTTTTTATGAAAATCATGTCGTTTTACCGAAATACAGTATCATATGTTGTTTTAAGCCCGCATTCGTCGCCAAGATATCTATTGCTGAAATCTATTGCTAACTTCACACCGATAATTTTACGGTGTAATTGATTTAATATTTAATACTGCGTTGGATAATAAAACGTACACATAACAAAATGAAAGTTACAAAACAAAAACATCATGAGACGTAAGATTAAAATAAGTTGTAATTGCAAGTGTTAATTAACTTGTGTTGAATGCGAATTATGAAAACTATATGTTTGGGATGTAAGAATTATGTAGAATAATTATATGTCTATGTATGTACTACTTGTGTGTTTGTCTCGAAATGCGTGTTTATCGTGTATAAACTCAAATTGGTATGTGAGGTAATATACATATTGTGAACAATGTTTATGTGTGCGTAGAGTATAAGAAAGAAGTAGGTGTGTAATATATGTAATAATATATACATAGCTGCGTAAATTTTGGTTAAAAGCAAATGGATTTGTGATGGCCAGGATCGGATGTAATTCTTAACTCTGTTTTGAAAATATAATTTTAACTTGAAAACTAGAGATTTTACCAATTTTATGCTTATGTGCGTGTTACAGGAGATATGTTGTAAAATTTAAGTTCAAACTTTGTGTATACAAAATTCGTTTATTATTTTGTGTTAAATTTGAAAGTGAAGTTATAATGAAAAATAAACTATTTTTTTTAATATTTAATTAGGTAAGTACATATGTGAAAATAGGTGTGTTGGTGTATTAAAATGTGTTGATAAATTAATTTTCGTATTTTAACCTTGTAGAAAGATCAGAAGATAACACATGGATGCCGAAATATAAGAAAAGATATTTATAATAAAGATTCAAAGATTTTTTTTTTTGCTAGAAAGTATCTCTTTTTCTTAATTATCTTTCTTAACTACTGCTGCTAAAAAAGGAAGCAACGTTTCCGATTGTTTCGCAGACGTCAGTATGAGTATATTATTAATAGAGGTATTAAAATATATAATTAGAAATTAGAGGATCATTGCAATAATTTTCAGGCAGAATTAATTGCAACAAATCAGGCAGCACGTTATAATTAGGAGCAAATGGTAATTTATACGGGACGTGCCAATTACAACTGATAGTTTGTCTGTGTTACAGAGGTTAGGGTATTTAAAAATCCCAATCGATTTATTAGTAGATACTTAGGATATGTTACTTGAAGAGGATGTAGAACTTTTTTGGACTAGAGCTCACGTGGGTACAATCGGTAATGACAGAGCAGATCAATTAGAGAAAGAAGTTGTGTCTAGGGGGGGATAACATGATAATCAGGTATGGTTTAATTTCGGCTAGCGCAGTTAAAAAGGCGTTGGGGGATAAACTTGATAATAATTGGCAGGATAAGTGGGATACTATTTTGAATGGGAAGTAGACTAGCAAGTTTATCGGTAACGTTACACGTTGTAGGGAAATAAAGGTTAGTTTGGCGTATCAGGCGATGCAGTTAATAATGGGTGATTGTAGTTTAAATCATATTTATGTAGAATTGGGAGGGTTAATGATTCACACTGTGAATGTGGTTGGGTAGATACAGCGAGACATGTTTCATTTGAATGTCTATTCACTGTATATTTAGTTTGATTCTCATTACGAATCTGCGAAAATCGAAATTTCTAAAGTAAATCATATTTATGTAGAATTGGGAGGTATTGAAATATATAATTAGAAATTAAGGGATCATTGCAATAATTTTCAGGCACATTTAGTTGCAATAAATCAGGCAGCACGTTATAATTAGGCGCGAATGGGAATTTATACGGGACGTGCCAATTACAACTGATAGTTTGTCTGTTTTACAGACGTTAGGGAATTTAAAAAAACCCAATCGATTTATCAGTAGATACTTGGGATATGTTACCTGAAGAGGATGTAGAACTTTTTTGGACTAGAGCTCACGTGGGTACAATCTGTAATGACAGGGCAGATCAATTAGAGAAAGAAGTTGTGTGTAGGGGGGATAACATAATAATCAGCTATGGTTTAATTTCGGCTAGCGCAGTTAAAAAGGCGTTTGAGGGTAAACTTGATAGTAATTGGCAGGATAAGTGGGATACTATTTTGAATGGGAAGTAGACTAGCAAGTTTATCGGTAACGTTACACGTTGTAGGGAAATAAAAGTTAGTTTGTCGTATCAGGCGATGCAGTTAATAATGGGTGGTTGTAGTTTAAATCATATTTATGTAGAATTGGGAGGGTTAATGATTCACACTGTGAATGTGGTGGGGCAGATACAGCGGGACATGTTTCAATTGAATGTCTATTCACTGTATATTTAGTTCGATTCTCGTTACGAATTTGAGAAAATCGGAATTTCAATTCAAAATCATCAAAAACCAGTTGCCAGTACTAAACAAAACTATTACAATAAAATGATTTTCAATGCTCCAAATAAAAGTAAAGCCACATGGGATATTGTAAACAAACTTACAAACAAGTAAAGGAACTCACATAACTTCTCTCAAATCGAATATGATAACAAAATAAATAAACTCACCCATTGACATTGCAAACAGTTTTAATCAATATTTTTATAATCTTCCACATATATTAAACAAATATATCGCAAATAGATCTTTTAGTAATGACCATATTCAATTAAATCCTCATTCAATTTTTGCCTTTCCTTTTACAGAAGTAGAAGTATTGTCACTTTTTAATAAACTTAACAGTCATAGGCTTCAGGCAGGGGAAATCTACAGTTACTGCAATATTGGATATATACACATACATCATAAAGCATAGAGAAAATAAACAAATCGCGATTGGTGTTTTCTGCGACTTAAGCAAGGCGTTCGACTGCGTCCAACACAGTCTCCTGCTAAATAAATTAGAAAGAATTGGAGTACGCGGAGTAGCTTTAAAATGGTTTGCATCATATCTATCTCATAGGACGCAAATTGCCAGGATCTGTGTATCGAATTGTACTGGAAAACATATGTACGAATCTGGCCCGTTACCAATTACAATAGGGGTACCGCAGGGTGCTGTTTTATCACCTTTATTGTTTTCAATTTTTATTAACGATATTAGTGTGTTTATAGAACACTTCTTTTTAACTATCTATGCTGACGATACCACTGCCCTGGTGAGTGGGACACATGAACATATTCAAAATGAAACGAATAATTTGCTCAGTTTATTGGATGAATGGTTCGCCGGAAATAAACTGTCATTAAATATAACAAAAACAAAATGTACCACTTTTTCGGTAGCCACATCAACTTCTACAAAAAATCTCAAGTTACATATAGGGTGTTCAACAATTGAACAAACAACTTCAATTAAATTTTAGGTCTCACTTTTAGTTCAAGCCTAAAGTGGGATCAACATATCAATAACATAATTTCCAATGTAAGTAGTTCTATTTTTAAACTAAGGCACTTAAAAGGTATCGTTAGCATAGATATACTGAGATTGTTTTACATATCAGAAGTGGAGTAGCGGTTGGTCTACAATATCCTGGTATGGGGTTCTAGTTCTGCATCTGAAAGAATTCTTCTATTTCAAAAGAAAGCTCTTCGTATAATGGCGGGCGTTCCATTTCCGTTTCCATGTAGAAATTTGTTTAAAGAGTTGAATATTCTTACAATTATCGATTTATATATACTAGAAACGGCTGCTTATATTCATAAACACAGACATGAGTTATTTTTAGTAAATAATCCCTGCCATGATTACGGTATTAGAAATATAGACATCCATATACCCATACATAGGCTTACTTTAATTCATAAGAGTGTGCTCTGTATGGGTATCAAAGTATATAACAAATTGCCGAATCGACTGAAAGAAAAATGTAACTTTAAAACAAACTTAAAAGAATATCTCGTACATAGACCATATTATACCATAAAGGAATTTTTAGAAGATACTCTGACTCATTAACATTAATCTAAAATGTGAAAATCAAATTCAAATTCTTTCTTTTTTCTTTTATGTATCTAGGTATTTGTATTATATGAATTGTTTCCTATTTTGGTTTCTTCTTGTATTTGACATATCCCTTTTTTATGTATACTTTATTTATGCTGGGAAATATATTTATTATTATTATTATTATTATTAATATTTTCTTTCATTAATATCAATAACCTTAAACTTAAACTTCAGAAATAACAAATTGAAAGTAGAAAAAAACACGATGTAAAAGTTCTGTCGAACTACACAAAAGATACAAAGATCATCCTTCTTACGTATCTACGAATATGTGGAAATGGCACGAACACGAAACATGATACCGCGAGCGTGAAAAGCGAATTTTTGTCGAATGTTACCGAGAGTATGTATACACAAAAGAAAAGCGGTTTCGGATAACGTAATGGGAAAATGTATATAAGCAGGAAGTAGACGCCGAAATTGAAGAATGACGAAAACAGAAGTGTTGAGGAATCGATTTCCGAATAAATATTTTATAACTTATCGCTACAAAGTCGAATAAAATGTTATTATGAAAGTTTTTAATGCTTGTGAAGCCTTTTGTGGTTCTAGTAATCTAGATTTTCAAACTGCGATTAATTAAAGCTATGTATTTACATTTATTTATTTTAACACGCGTTGTTGTTTGTTCAATCTTATTTGCCAAAATAATAATTGAAAAATAAGGATGTCGTGGATAAGCACAGTTTCACTAATTCAATGATGTCTTCTTGAATTAGTGAAACTGTGCTTATCCACGACATACTTTTTGTATGAAGGAAAATACTACGAGCAGAAGAACGGAACAACAATGCGAAGCCCTTTATCACCAGTAATAGCCAACTTGTTTATGGAAGCATTTGAAGAAGAAGCCCTAAGTTGCAGCGATATGAAACCCAAGTGTTGGCTGCGATATGTCGACGATACTTTTGTAATATGGCAACACGGAGAAGAAAAACTACAACAGTTCTTGGAACACATAAATCACAGCACCAGCCATCAAGTTTACCATGGAGAAAGAACAAAATGGAAATCTCCTTTCCTGGATGTTATGGTTAAGAAAACAAAAGAGGGAATGCTACAGCACGCAGTATTTAGAAAGAAGACGCACACCGATAGATATCTGCATGCAAGATCTCACCATCATCCGATCCAGAAGAAGACATTAATACAAAAATTGCTATCAAGAGCCGAAACCATCAGTGACGAACACATCTTACCAGTGAAAAGATACATTTGGAGAAAGCACTAAAGAAGAATGGTTACACTGACATCGACATAAGGAGAGCCACTAAGAAGAAGACGACACTGGAGAAAACTACAGAACCACGAAGAGGGATGGCGTATTTACCTTACATAGCAGGAGTCACCGAAAAAGTAGCCGAATTTTGAAGAAACGTAACGTACAAGTACGCTTCGGCCTGCAACGTCGATCCAGCAGTATCTACCGACCGCAAAGGATAAGATACCCAAGGGGCGCACAGAAAGTATCTACAGATAACCTGCCAATGCGGACAGTGCTACGTCGGACAAACAGGAAGAGCCATCGACATAAGAAAAAGAAACGAGAGGGACGCAAGATTAAGAAGGACCGAGCAATCAGCGGTGGCAGAACACATGCACGACACCGGACACAAAATGGATTTCAAGAATGTAAAAGTAATAACTACCACCCAGGAACTACGGGAAAAGACTCATCAGGGAAGCCATAGAAATAGAGAAGAATAAAACCGTTAACAGAGAAGAAGGGATCCACCTTAGCAACACGTGGAACAGCCTACTACGAACCGTCACGGTCAATGGAGCGGAAACTACACGGTTGGATGCACCGGGGGCGTATATAAGAAGAATGTCGGACCATGGAGAATCAGTTCAATTATCCTGAAGAAGCTGTCAGTATGAACAGCGAAACGTCGAGCGAAAGTTTTGACACACGGCGAAACCCGCAAGAAGCTGTTAGTTATAGTTACACCGGCCGTGAAAGCCTACGCAGTGTTATAAGGACGAGTTGTCACTTTACAGAAATGACACTACGTTTAAATCAAGGTTTTTTATGTTCCTCTTTATGGGCGCGTATATTATTAATTTCATTGCTATTCCGATTAAAATGCAATTCTTTCCCCTTTTCAGATGATACAAGTGCATAATTATATGCTTCATTATTTACGCAAAATCAAATAGACCAATACAAACATTTCCTGGAAATTATCAGGTAAAAAACACGTCGTGTTGTATGAGCTTCCAATTAGTCTAGTATAATACCACACGCGTCCAGACGCCAGCGCAAACCTTCAGGTAGCGTTCCCTTCCGTTATAATTAAATAAATCCTTAGGTAATTAGACTGCTCCAGGAACTAGACGATGAAATACGATTGCGTGTGCAACTCTGCAGTATTTACAGTCTAATAAATAGTGCCCTGGGAGGTTGTTTACCGGGAAACCGGGCATTTCCGTTTTGGAGACTCGCCGAATTAAGGGATGATTGTCTGTTTGTGCAAATAGGAACTTTAATTATACCTATTAAACTCTTCGACATCCCAATTATTTTTATCTCAATCCAATGAGCATATCAAGCGTACTATCTAAAAATAAAGTAAAAAATCAATAAAACCTAGTAAATCTCGAATTAACAGGTGTAGGTGCAATTACTGAGCAACTGTTTTATTACACGCGCCGTATAGGGGCCAATTTACTTCACAGTTCCTTTTCTATCGGGTTATTGAACGCTGCACGTGTTAATGCAGGTTTTTACAACAATAGTTACTACAATAGTTATTAAGTTCCTATTTGTCGTTTAAAAACTTAAGAGAAAGAATAAGAAATTATTGAAGGTGTAATGTGAAATATATTTGCATTATAGCACAATAAGAAATTTAATACAATATTAATATATGAAAGTAATATATTGCTGTGGCCTGGCACCCCGGTTGTCGTAAATTCAGTGTTTTTTTTTGGTGTATTTCGATAAGCCTTTGTCAATGTTGCGAGAAATTTCAAATTGTTTTATTTTGTATAAGATTTAGTTTACGAGTTAATTGTTTAATTTAATTATTTAAATGTTCAGTTGTTTATATTAATTTTCATTCTGTTAATATATTTTGCATTTGCTCATGTTAGTGCATGTCCTTTCTTGTATATTTTTCCTCTATGATCTTTTGGCGTAGCGCACAGCAGCTGTTGATATATGTATGCGATTTGTTTAACCCTGAGTTTAATTGTTCTTTTGCGCCCTTTGAATTTTTATCCATTGAGCTAGCTAATTTAATTTTTCATTTTTAATTCTTTTTGCATTTTCTTTGGTACCTTCAGTACACAGCATATTTTTTTGGCAATCCCAACGTGAAGCTCGACGTTGTTTTAATTGTAATCAGTAGAATTAGGATCCCTGATTTAGAATTTGTGAGAATTTCTCGTTGCATTGATAAAGCTGATTCTGCGGTTAAAAACATTTTATATACACCGCTGCGAGAATGAAGATGGACAAGCCCACCAGGGAACAGGAAGTGGACGTTCCTGGAGACCAGAGTTGGCGGAGCCAAGGAACTCACGGCAGGAAGGAATCGCTTGTGGCAGGAACAAAGGGAAGGATGGACGAAAAGGATATTCAGGGAGACGAAAGAAACAGTACCAAGGAAAGTATTAGTAGAATGAATGATCTGATGTCAATGTTCAAAGAAATGATTCAAAAACAAGACAGGTGTTTAGAGAAACTGGATGGGTGGTTGAGAAAAGATTATAGTATTGTTGATGTAGAAAAGAAAGATATTTAGACAGAAGGGGATAAAATCAATTGGGTTCAGATACTTCTGATGAGGAGAAAGTTGTTGATGATTTAGGTAGAGAAAGAGAAGAGGATGATGAAAATGTTGATGATGAAAAAATGGAAAATTGTGATGTTAGTTTAGAAAATGATATACAAGGTTGCGGAAAAGTTGTTGGAGATGATGAAATAAATGGTGATGTTGGATCCGAAGAGGATATGGAGGTTGAAGGTATTGGTGAGTCAGAGGTAGAGGCATTAGAAGTAAACTGTTCCCAGATAGAATCCCCAGAAAAAGCTGATGAAATTAAAATCGATCATGAGATGAAGTTTGAGTCTGAAGTCAACGAAATTTCGAACCGGTATGTATCATTAGAAAATAAGTTCCCCATTATTGTTGTTGATGATGAGCACTCTCTTGAAGTCCAGTCAAAGCCTGTCAAGATCATGAATAATCCCGTTCCCGAAGCCATGTTTGAGCATAATTTAAAAGAATGATTCTGTTTAATGAGCTATCCTTCTGGAAATCCATGCGAGAGGTACATCCAAGGAGTGGAGAAGATCCTCAGGATGCAGACCCACGACTGCCACACCGACTGCTGTCCGAAACAGGATCTACCGTTCGTGGGACCTCATAGAGTGGCTAAAGTGTCTGATGGCTTTGTCAATGTTGCGAGAAATTTTAAATTGTCATGTTAGTTCATGTCCTTTCTTGTATATATTTTTTTTATGATCTTTTGGCGTAGCGCACGGCAGCTGTTGATATATGTATGCGATTTGTTTAACCCTGAGTTTAATTGTTCTTTTGCGCCCTTTTAATTTTTATCCATTGAGCTAGCTAATTTAATTTTTCATTTTTAATTCCTTTTGCATTTTCTTTGGTACATTCAATACACAGCAATATGTTAATACTTTACTACAACGAAACACCACTCCAGTACGCACCCAATTATTTCAGATACTATTAAAATTATTAGCGAGCTAAGATCGAAGGCTTTTTGTTTACAAATATACTGGATCAAAGGACATAGTGGCATTCAAGAACATGACACAGTTGACAGACTAGTAAGGGAGAGCTGTGTGGATGGGCAACAATATGAACCTGTGTTTACTCGAATGGATTCAATTCAAAAAACCAAAAGAAATATATTGAGGGATGATTGGAACGAGTATTGGAGGGAGATGTGTGGGTTTCATATGACACAACATGCGTTCATCCACAAATCAATAAATACCAATTCACGTTATCTTAATAGGCGTACCATTGCCAACTAATGTCATTGCTGTACCTGAATAACAAAAAAAAATCGATCACAAAATAATAGATCTCATTAAAAGAGCGGAAATACTAATTTAATTTACCCGAATGGGGTATTCCTTTCAACATTAATGCCTTGTATGTAAATCCCACTTTCCGTTGGCCGAATTCTGTGATGTGTACGTTCGTTAGTCAGTCTGATAGGCCCCAGACTCTGAAGTGGGTGTCCCTGTTGTATCCAAAAGTGCCTCATTCGACCGATCATTACTCAACGTAAATTCACAGCGTCCATAATGTTTTTTTTTTTTGCTACTGGTGGCGAATGGGCTTTGATCCGGCGGGCAAAAAGACTTAGATTAAAGACACATTAAATACCTGATTACTCCACACTAGCGATGTGTTGCAACGAAGCAAACTGCTATTTCGTAGCAGTTTCCTGATATAGTAGACAAGTGCGAATGTTGTGAAACATACATGTATATTCGTAGCAGTATATATAGCAGTAAAGCAGTGTGTAAAACGTATAAAACTGCTTCTTTATGTTAGTAGCTACAACCTACTTCTGTAAATGTGTCTAAATATGTTGTGTAAAGGAAGTATCGTGCGTTGCGTCGCACAGTGGTCCCAATTGCGTTCGTAGCGCGAAATAATTGCTGTTTATGTCTAAATCCAGTCCACATTTAGATATTTATAATCTTCGCAGTTGTGATAGTACTATTGTACAGGTAATAATATTAATAATAATGTTTATTGACATTTACTCAGGGACAACATATTAACCTTTGATTTTTATTCATATTAAATAAGACAACACTGAAAATAGAAAGATATATATAAAAGATAAGAGATTTGAAATAAATACTTTTGTAGTACTTTTGTATTAGTTGGTATTAATATCTACATTCATCAAATGCTTTTTGTGGCCTACCAAATAACCAAATTGTTTTTTAGTAAATGGACTCTTTTTCGACTGTACTACCAACAGTAGCACCAGCAAGTTCTACTTTCTGATCTAACAATCTCTTTATTTCTTGCTATAAATTCTTTTACGTTGCGAGAACTTTTTTTCCAAGGAAATTCTATCTTTTTCTTATAACATTAGTTAATAATTTATCAGCTTCTTGTTCATTTATAATTTCTTTCGTAAATATACTGTTTAAACGTATGTGCTAGCGTATATCTTTTTAAATTTTTGTGTTTGTGCTACTCCGAAAACAAAATGCTATGTTTAACTGCAATGGACATTTCATCTAAAAAAGATTATAACGCTGACGGTCGCACTCGGACGCACTTTATTTTAGGTACACACCATAACTGAACTATGAACAATTTTAAAATAAAATATCAACAACTGCAAAGGTCTGCAATTTTTTATAAGCCACCTCGAACAAATAGTTTTGAGCTGTAGTACAACGTGAAGGTATTTCAATAAATGACGAATAGAATTACGTGTTTACTTTTGAAAAAGCCTACCATATTTAATAAATTCGGTAAAATACAAATATCTGCAATTATTAGCCTCTATTTTAGTACACTTCTAGCAAATAAGCCACAGAGGCTTGATATTCCCAAAATTTTTGAGTTGATAGTAATACTTCAACATACATAGTATGCAAATTATGCAATTTACAAATCAGTTGCGCGTTGGAGCGTGCAAATTTTGTCGTATAGGGGTATTTAGATCGTTTTGATGACTTTGGGAGGCGCATGATGGATTATTTTTTTTTCAATGATTAAATTAATTATTTTATTACAACACCGGAGAGGAATGGAGATAACAATAATTTAAATGAGTCAATTGATTTTTAATTTTTTAATAATTTATTAATTTGTTGCATTTTTTAGTTGTAACTTCAGTGCTTGTGTAATAAAAAAAATCTATTTTCATGTGATTATTAAATTGAAGGATTTAGTAAGTTTTTTGTCAAATAGATTTGAATAGCTTCTATTATTATTAAAATCACATTGATATTATTATAATAATTGGCACTAAACTATTGCAATATATGTTGGTTGTATTTTATTCTAGTAGTAAACTTTGGTAGTTACTTGTAGCTGAAAGACTAACAATAATTTGTGTATGGTGTTGTTATTTATATGAATTTGGGTGGTGATAAAAATACAAGGAACAAAGATAAGTACATAAACGCTATATTTATTTGTTATTATAAATTCAGCAAACATTCTGTTGTAAGAAACACTTCATGTTTATTTTGTTGTCCTATCTATGTATCATAGATGTTTTTACCGTAAAAAAATGTCAAAATGCACTAACAAACATAATAAAGTAGGTATTTCTCAAAATATTCATATTTTAGTGGTGTGCTAAATAAATGACAAGCGTACGCGATAAAAAAAAAACCTGCAATAGTGCAATTTTTATGGATCCAGTGTGTTGTTCGCATCATTTTTGATAAGTTTGTATTAATGTTTCCAGTTACTAAAGCTAATCGTTCTTGAAATATTTGTAATTTTGCCAAATTTTGACGTTTGTACTTTTTCTAATAATAGTAAATATCTTAGATGCTGTTAGACATTAAGATATTTTACTAATGTGGATGCAAGTACGCCGTCGTAGGTATTGACTGCGATAACAACAGAAATCGCTAATTTGGTGCCAGGTGTTTTGCGAGCAACAATTCGTAATGCCGTAAAACGAGCGCAATTATGCATCAACTCGGGAGGTGGCCATTTGAGCGATATAATTTTTTTCAATTAATGTCATCAATTTTACACTTTCAAATAAACATTTTATGAGTACAGAGCTCTTTTTTCATTTATAACAAAATGGCAGCCAATTCAAATTATGACATTACTTTTGCGCTACCCAGTACAAACTCATCATAAATGATGCGAGCAATATCCTGGAACCATAAAAACTGCACCATTCCATTTAAAATATCAAAGTTGATATCGACACCCTGTATACCAAAAGTGCCAGGGGGCTGAAAATATTTTTTTTAAATAGATCATAGTCGCCCATGACTACTGTGCATGTTCCAAAATTAAATTCCTACTAGAAATTCTAAAAATTTCTGTATATTTCAAATAATTGAAAACTACTACTGAAAATTATAATTTAAATAACATAATAATAATTTAATATAATTTACATTGTAATAATAAAATTAGCTTAACTTTCACTAGGGTATTCCAATACTTCCTACAATAATATTTGATTTCTTCACATAAATATTTCATATATGTATTTATTTCGAATGCCATTGTTTTCGTTTAAAATTATATACTTCGAGTATAATTTGAGTTAAAATGAAAACGCATTTTATGTACTCTATTTGAATATAATGGTTTTAAATACTGATAGGTAACTTCAAATTTAATATTTGTTATTCAGTATATTGATGCTTCCCTTAAGAATAGATGTACCAGAACGATTTAACCAGAAAAAAATCATAGAAAAACGTTTATTAATGAAGCACAGAACAAGTAGAGAAACTACTAATGAATTTGCAAATGAATTAGCGTGAAATAAACTCCGTTCCTTTGTCAATTAGTGAAATTTACAATTAATTTTGTAGAATAAATATACATCAAACGGAGATTTTGATTAAATTGTCAGTAGACATCTGTTCAATTCGAAACAAAGCTGTTTGAATGTGTAATTTCAATTCCGTCAACGTCGATAACACACCCAGCAATTTCATGATTTTACGAGTTTGCTTGCATATAGAAAACAAAACACACGCATTTAGACTAAACAGTGCAGCGACGTTGTACTGTTCATCTGCAGACTTTGCAAAACACGGCGAAAAAATTCAAACAATCGAACAATAATTATGCTGTGTGCTTTTCTTATTTCAAAAAATTACTGGGCTTACTTATGTACACTTCTCACAGGAAAAATCGGGACACCAGCAATTCAGAATTTTAAAATGCAACTTTCGGAGAACGTATTTACTTATCATAGCCATAAATCACTTAATTATGATTATTACTGCGATCAAAGGTAGCGACTAGAAATTTAAACAGAAAAATAAATATATAGAGAGAAAAAGGTTTATGTATAGAATAAACAAATCGGAGTTTCGGTGCGGCGTTTCCTTTAGAAATACCAATGAAAAAAAAATACCTAACAACAAAAAGAACTCTTGAATAGACGGCTTCATTTAGAAATATATGTGTATTTAACTTGTTTGATGTTATGTAGAGATAATTCTTTTTTAAGAAAACATATGGTGATGGGGTTTTATTATTTAATATTATGTTACTTGTTAGTGCTGCTTTGATATTAGTTTTAGATATTAGCTCGCGAGTATTAGTTTAGCAATAGACAATATGTCAGTCAACCTCCTCAGTTTTGGGATAATGTGATTTTGACAGATTTATTGACTGCAGTATTATTGAGGTATTAATTACTATTGTTTAATATTCTTAAATATTGTATTACTATAAAGTTTTTTTCTATCTATAAAAAATTACCAAAACCGGGTTTAAGATTATTTATAAAATTCTTAAATAAAGCAATTAAGTTCGCAAAGAAATTATTTATTTTATGAACTCTCCGTTTATTGTATTTTCAGGAAATATGTATATCTTAGCTATCGCCTGTGTAATCTGACGTCGTTGATCTTTTTTCTTGAAATATGACCAACACTGGGTCTCTTTACAAACTGTCTTTATGTAGCACAGGTTTGTTAACAATTATTTACAATATTATTGAATTTATAATACATAACAAACATTGTAAGAAAGCATATTGTTCGTCAATCTCACTTAGTGCTAAAATATTTATTTTTGAATTTGATACATTTAATACTTTTTCGTTGCTACTGCCTGAAGCTATGCTACAGACCAAAAATGTTGGCTATATTTCAATAAAATAGAACGACATTGGATTACCCAAGCGATAGTTAAGATATATTTCTTGAAAATACGATAAACGGAGGGTTCATAAAATAAATAATTTCTTTGCAAAATTAATTGCTCTAAAAATTTTGTAAATAATCTTAAACTGTTTTTGGTAATTTTTTAATACATAGAAAAATATTTTGTAGTAATACAATATTTAAGAATACTAAACAACAACAATAATGAATACATCAATAATAGTGTAATTAATCAATGTGAAAATCACATTGTTCAAAAACTCAGGAGGCTGATTGACATATTGTCTATTACTAAAGTATTACTTGCGGGCATAAATCAAACTAAGTAACTAATATCATCGTAATAGGTAATATAATTTTAAAATCCCATCGCCATATGTTTTCTTAAAAAAAGAATTATCTCTACATAACATCAAACAAGTTAAATACATATACGTGTATTTCTAAATGGTGCCGTCTACTCAAGAGGCCTTTTAGCTGCTATGTATTTTTTTTGCATTAATATTTCGGTATTCGGTATTTCTAAGGAAACACCGCCATCGAAATTCCAATGTGTTTATTTAATGTATAAACCTTTTTCTCTCTATATATTTATATTTCTGTTTAAATTTTTAGTCTTTACCTTTGATCGCAATAATACACACAAAAAAGTGATTTATGGCATTGATAAGTGCATATATCCTCTGAAAGCTGCACTTACACCGAAGAAATTTTAAAATTCACATTTGCTGGTGTCCCGATTTTTCCTGTGAGAAGTGTACTTTTTTTGTTATTGATATCACAAAAAACAAATCAGTGGATATAGAAAATTAAAAACATAAATTAAGGTATTAAATATTAAGCATCATCTCATAAAAAGATTCAATCCGGACTTTTTGTTTTGTCCTTTAAAAAAAATGCATAAATTTTACCAGGAAATAATTAGGACTTAGCACAGTATAGGATACTATATTTGCAGTGGCGTTGCTTTCAAAAGTATGAAACCTATAAACGGTTGCGAGTTGCTGTCGGCGTCAAGCTTGGAGCATGTTAAAACTCTTCTCGAAGCTAGTGAATTTCGCCAACTGTTCCCGTGACGTTTTATACCGAATAGCTATTTTTTACTGTAAATGTTTATTCATTATTTACAATTGGAAAGAAAATATAAACACTAACATGTGCTCGCAGTAATATAAATATTATTTATAAGCGAAAAACAGTTGCCCCCAATAATCAAATTCATATTTCCTGCAATAATTTTTCGTAATTTGTATATACAATGTTCAAAATAACTACAATGAGTTACAATTTATGATTCAAAGTTGAAGTTACTGAAAAAGAAATCCGTTATTTGGGGATGCACTTGTCACAAGATTCAATAAGGTTTGGAGCAATTTCTTCAGGCAAATCTGTCGTTGGATCTGTAACCACTTTGCAGCAGAGCTTTGCTACGTTACTAAGTACATGCATTATATACTATTACAGTATTGCATTATTGGTAATATCATTATGTTATCTTATGGACATCGTGTTAAGCTGCTAAAATTTTGCTGGAGATGGGTAGGGAAAACCACAAGTCAGAATAGTACTCGCCTTTTTTTGCCAAGCGATTTTAGAACTATTTACGGGGCTTCATATTATGCATTATGTTATTCGAATTGTGTAATAGTTCCAATTGTTTAATCGGAACCTTTATTATTTGCTACTTCGTTTGGCATTGATTAACAAAGTACATATTTACATTGTATGTATCCATAGTGTATTAGTAATACCTAGCATACATTTCACGATGGAAATCAGATCAGATAAGCTATAATCAATCCAACTACTAGAGACAAGTTTTGTGAATCAAACTACCTGACAGACAGATCAAACACAAAAAAATAGAGTTGATATACAGCCTATCCAAGATAAGGGCCCCATGCATAGGGATTTCGTAAACGATGAAAGATAGAAAAGTGGTTAAATTAGAGAAAAGTTGCGCAATTATGTGGGCAACAAAATTGTGTTGAGAAATTCAAAATATCGTGAATAGTTTTTGAGACATTGAGGAAAAAGTGAAAATCGTGAAATATTTATTTCTTGTCTGGTGAGATTATTTGAAGAGAACGAAAAATTAAAAATATCTTTTCAAGACATTTTTTATTCTCTATCACACAGTCTTATAAAAAATATAATACAACGTTTCGCACATTTGGAATTATCTTCAATTTTATTTTTTTAAATACACACCAATAGCTAAAAAGGCATTCTTGGGTAGAGCTGACGTTTCTATTTTCTGTGATATAAGGTTTAAGGCCGTTGTTTTCAAAAATAAGAGAGTTATAAGCAAAAAACTTGTTTTCTCACGGTAGGCTGTGGCTGATGACGGCGAATAATACCAAACAACTGAATATTAATAACCTGTCCTGTCACCTATCATCCTGTGTAGTTTATTATTGGAAGTTAAGTGTTTAATTTGGTGAAGCTAGTGAGCATAATGGCACAATACAATAACGTCGAAAAATTTCATTTTGGCGCACAAAAATGTAGTAGTAGCCGATATAATGTATGTGAACCAATATCCAGAAAGGTGACAACCACATCGGTGGTTCTGTAGAAAATTAGCAGAAAATTTAAAAGAATATGGTTCATTTAGTGCACTGAAGACGAAGAGGCATCGCCAAATTGATGGTGTAAATGAGAACACTGTGTTGCAAACAGTTGCAGAAAACCCATCAGTGTCAACCAAACAGATATGCTATGAAACTGGAATTAAAAAAATCGACTGCCCACTTGATTAAAGAAATACAAGTATCATCCCTTCAAGGAGCGCAGTTGTCAGGGACTTAGAGAAGGCTATAACGAAAGGCGGCAAATCTCCACCCTATTGGTATCGATTTTTGCGACAAAGTAGGTACACTCAATGGTTGAATATATTAAAGAACTAATCGCCCATAAACTAATTTCTTTTATTCAATACCGAATTTCAGCTCATATATTTCGAGTTCTTGAGAGTATGAAAAGTAAAATCGTTTAATCTTTCACTGTCAGATGTCAGGCATTCGCTAAAATTAATCTTGCTGATTCGGATATTGAGAAAAAAAAATCGATTATACAATTCTGCTGAATGATGCAAGAGATATGAATTCAGATAGTGCACATGTAACATAATATAGCTTCTGAGTTATCTCCCAAATGATTATGGTAATGATAACGATAAAAATAATGAAAATAAAGTGCCGCTCGTTGTGAGTAAATAGTGATTATGTATCAAAAAAAGTGGTAATTCTCAGAGAAAAATGCGTTAACCGAATTCTCTAATATGGTCGGATCCTTCGACAAATTGTACAAAAAATGATTTAATATAATTTATTATTGTGTTATACGATGACAAATCTGTAAAATAATTCAACATTTAATTCCCATGTTTGAGGGTAAAATCAATATAAAAGATGATAAATTATCTCCTAAACAACTGTTTTAGCCAATAAAAAACCGGCTATTTTTACGTATGCTCAATGTCACATATGTCAGATATGATTTAAGAGTTTTTGGTTCATGTTAGTGTTTAAGTGACATTTAGTATGATCATTTAATAATTTTATTTTTATACAAGTGTCCTACGGAACTGCGCCATTAGATTTTTTTGAACTTGTAGTACGAATTTGGTTTTGAAGCTTGCAGTGTAGTCATAGACCCACTGTGATCTATTTAAGAAAAATATTTTTAACTTGCGGTATACAACGTGTTGATATCAACTTTCTTATTTTAAATGGATTGCTACAATTTGTAATGCTACGATCTAATAAATTTACGGAGTCATTTGCGACTAATTTGTATGAATGTTCCCAATTCCTAAAATCAACCATTTTTGAGATATTTGCAACTTTGTTGAATTTTTGCACTCTTTCGAATAAAATTAAATAAAAAATTCATGAGGTATCGGATATTTAGTGGTTCTACTAAAGTCGATGTAAGTACAAGGACGCATTATAGCATTAATCGCTGAATCACGTACAGGCTGTTGAAAAACCACATCCCCAAAGTGGATATCTTTAAACTAACAAAACTGTTTTCTTTCGACTGGAACATTGTACTTTTTATTACAATATACAATACACTAATACAGCATAAAACTCTACATCGATTGATAAGGGTTTGCTATTCTTGAATACCTATGTTTGCATATCTTGCCTAAAATATGAGTAATTTAGGTGTTTCGAGCAAATAATTTTTTTTTACTACTGAAAGCATATTATTTCTTAGAATAATGCGTTATCTTTTTTTACATCGTTTGGTTTCCATACCTGAGATATGTATATATCGTTGAAAGTTTTACAATTATTACCAACAGAGTAGTTCACAAGAAGTTCAAAAAATTTAATGACCCAGTCCGTTTGGACATCCTGGGTAAGTAATAAATAGTCTGTAAAAATACTGAAAAAAATATACATTTTCGAACTTTCATTTCTTTAAAAATACTAACCTAATAAACAAAAAATCTGTAAATTCATAGTAAACTGAAATGTTTCTTTCGAATAAAAAACTAAAATAAAAAAGAATGGTTGTCGGCTCTATTATACCAAATTACTATATCATAAAGTGTGTGTTGCAGAAAACAACAAAATAATATTCACTAGATCTCGTACAGATTTATAATGCAAACCAATAAAAAAAATTACCCAATATTTGTAACCAACAAACATGTTTCTAGGTTACTGATATTGGGTAAAGAGCTGTGCAGAATATCGTGAACTCTTAGGAATTTCGTTGATATTTTTCGCAAAAAAACATGAGAAATTTGGCTGATTTGCATGACACAAACGGTTCTTTAATCTACTGCAGAATTTAAGTATAAACTAAAAACTAAAACTAAACTTTTTAAAGATTTGGGGACACACCCACTCATACTGATAATTTATCAAAAACCTAAAAGCGGTTTTGCTGTACAGGATCCTACAGCTGAACCTTTGATTGCTCATTGGCTATTGAAGTTAAACATTTCACTTAAAACGTGATGAAACTAGAAATTAAAGGGAATATCTGGAAATTATTGTTGATTATACAAGATGTTCCAAAAATCGTCGGCACAATCATACGGCCTTTTTTTTAATGGAACACCCTGTGTTTTTTGCAGTAGTTGGCCATTATCTATACGTACCTATTTTATTTTTTTTCCTTAATGCATATGTTCAATGCAATTAATATTTTTGATAAATAAAAAAATAATATTTATATGCAGTGACTGGCATAAATATTGCAACATATGGAAATTTTTTTTATTATTAAAATATACTAAAACTTTGTTCGGGGACTAGGTTGTGCACGTCTAGAAACCCTAAAATTTATTTTGACACACGTCACGTGACCATTAGTATGGCGGTAAATTTAAAAAATATGCCGTGAATCTGCAAAAAGTGAGGTTAGATGACATGATATCCAAAAAAGTTATTTCAAAAAAGTTACTTAGAATTCAATTCTGAGGCTGCATGCACATTTTTATAAACATATTAAAAAAAAATCACAATTTTTCCAAATATTGTTGTAGCAGCTCAACTGCGGTACTATTTCCAAATTTGGTTGATACTTAAGATAATAGTTTTGTCAATTTTTGCATAATTAACATTAGTACGATTTCAGTGTGATAATTGTTGTTGCAAGGGACTGTATCCAGTAGTAATAAAATTTTACAAAAATTTTCTCTCTAAACCACTTAGCAGACATTACTTTTATTATAAATTATTATATTTCTTGTTTCTTGATCTAAAAACCAAGAAAAAGAAGAAATTGAAAAACATGAATTTTGTACCTTCTGAATTCGATTACATGCAACATGGTCTAAACAGGAGTCTAAATAGTTCGCAGCAATATGAGAAACGAGAGAGGACAATTGCATCGCATAGATTCTTTTTAACATGTCTATTTAAAGTGGACCGCTAGGGATACATCTTTTTTAGTACAGAATAGGAGGTCTGGAGGAAAGTGTTGTCTAGTATCAATCCCAGGTTCTTGGTGCTCAGGACTAGCGGTATTTTACCATTGTTGATACTAAAATCCATATAACCTAAGATATTCAAAAATGTGTCGTCCATATAGGTAAGTATCAAAGAGAAAAAACAAAATACGTACTGCTGTGGTATGTCTCCCTGGTTGTTTGAACTCTATGCTGTTAATTTTCCAAGATCATGTTTTGGCATTGCCGCGCGCAAATTCTCACTTATGTTTATATTTAAATTTTGCTAAGAATTTTATAGTTTTGTTTGAGTATTTTATTGTTCAGTTGTGTATAGTTAATTTCATTTATTTGTACATTTTGCGGTGTACTCCGGTATTGTATATAGTTTATATGCTAGTTTTTTCTTTGCGATGCGTTGCGTTCATCGCACGCAGATGTAAATTTCATATATATGAATGTTACCTAGAGGCCCCGGGCAGTTACCAGATAGACGAGCGCGAGTATTGTCTTGTTTAGTTCTTTTGGTTACCGTTTCTGGTAATTCATATTAATTTTAAGATGTAGTTCGTTCTTTTGAGATTTTAAAATCGTCCATCTAGCAACTCACTAGTTGTTAATTAGTGTTGTATTATTGTGCACAATATATGTAAGGCTCTTTAATAATTTTCGTTTTAGAAGTGATCGCGTTTAGAGTTTAAATTTTCCGTTTTTTTGTAGTTTTCAAATTAATTTTATTTTAATCACCTCGGGGTAGGTGAAGAGAAGCTTTGGGCTTGTACTTTGATTTCATTTTGATTTTACTTGGTTTTCCACGTTTATTTAGTTTAAATTTGTAGTTTGCTTTGAATTTTTGAAACCACGTGAATTTTTTTTATGGTATAAGAAATTCCTTCTAGAACGAATCCACCATTTTGTTTGCTAAAGGATTTGCATTGTCCTTTTTAATTGTAGAGTCATATGCAGGTTTGTTTTTTGCCAGAATCTTATATTCATGGTTTTAATTTTTCCTGTAATTTGTATCAAATGTTTTTTTTTCTTTTTATACAATAAATTAAATGATTGTAAATATCATTTTAAAATCACAGTTTCTTTTATTTTTGAATCAGCCATTTCTATTTTTGAGGATTTTAAAGAAAGTCAGTTTTTACAAACGCCCACTTTTACTTTTAATGAAAGTTACTCTGAGATATAAGAATCTCTGGCGCCCTTTTAATTTCATATTTGCTGAGCTAGCTAAATTAATATTGTCATTTTTTATTTCTTTAAACTTATATGCTTGGACAATCAGTTCACAGCAGTACGTATAAATAATGGTTAGCCACTGCTAAAAATGCAAAAAATACAGGGTGTTTCATTAAAAAAAAATGTCGTGTGATTTAATTTCTAGTTTCACCATCTATTAATTGAAACCTTTACCTTCAATAGCCAATGAACAATCTTTACTTTCCCAATCTGATAAATCATACTGCCTTCAAACATTATGAAGGGACTGCAAATACACAAAAATACAATCTCTACATCTGAAAGTTTCTAAAAACATCCAAACGAAAATCGAAAGAAGAATACTTTTGCTAGACCTGGTTAGCAGGTATATGTGCCTCTGCAATGCACATCCTCCTATCCTACTTGGGCTTTTGTCCTGAAATACTTTCACCAGGGCATTCTAGAAATTAAACAGAGGTACCAGGAGAACTGAAATCCAGTTATGTTAGCAGATTACTCTTATACGTTGAGAACTGGGTATATTAATTATACAAAATAAAACGCAATATTTGACAATATTTCTTCAAAATTATAAATGGAAAAATTCAAATTAGAAATCAAAACAAAGTATATTTTATCGGCATGATCTTTTCTTCCATAAATGTTATCTATTAACATTTATATACGATATTTCAATCAAAATTTATATACGTTAACTGCATGGCAAAACCAGAAATTGAATACTTAGGCTTTGACGATGATTTCTTAAGAATTTACATTTACACCGTCGCATAAACCTTCAGAATATCACCATTTCAAATTTATTCCTTCACTTATACAATTTATTTTCATAAATATTTACCTGAGAGAGAAAATATATCGAACTACTGTATATATACGTCTGGTAATTGCAAATAAACGTATCGCTTTGAAACATCTTCCTTCAAAGAAATTCGAAATACGATACACCAAAGTGGAATCAATAACAACAGAATAATTTTAGCATTTATAATCCGATATGCAAATAAAATGATCCTAAAATGGCAAGGTTAAACCGATAATAAATGTACCCCCACCAATCTTTTAATGTTATAGTCAGTCACTTTTAATATAGTCACAAAGCACGAACGAAATTTGTCACAAATACTTGTATATATACGCAATAGCCGACACAATCAGTTGTTTTTTTTTCTTTATCATCGGATTATTAATCAAACAGATTAACGATAGTATATGTATGTTATTAGTATCAAACCTCCACACTTCCTAACTGCTACATGGTAATGAAGGTTGAATTTGTCGCCAGACAGATACGAGGTATTTTTATCGTTTTGATATCAGAAAAAATTCTGGAAATATCTATCTGGGAAGCGAATGTGCTCTCGAGTGTTTATTTTAGTAATTCGTTAATATTGTAGACGCTCAGCGAAATAAACCTTGACGACTTGGGAAAATGATGAAACAATAACCGGGTTGATTTATGGTAGGAAAGCATTTTTTTGACGTCTGTATTTGTGTAGTGATTTCATTGACATTTAAATAAGTCAAGCGAGGTTACTGTACGTATAATTATAATGTTATAATGATCGCAATGAAAGAGAAAAAAAATGTGACGATAATACAACAGTTAGAATGAAAAGACAAAAAGATTTTCTAATGCAAAGCTGATGCGATGACAAACAGACAAAAGTTTCTTTATTATCAGAATATGTTTCGTTAATTATCTTCAAAATTGACCTTCCAATATGATCTGTAGTTTCTTGTATTATTTTTCTTTTGGATTTAAGGTCGAGTAGAATCAGTGAAAAAAAAATTTTATTTTAATTTTTCTGCTACGATCGTTTCGTTATAATTTGTGATAACTTTTTCAAGCAGTATTGTTAAATATACATATCTGTAAAAGCAAGATATAGCAATTCGTTTCTATTTACATTTACCTAATTATACATATTGTTTTCTTAATTTTACGAGGTGTATCAATTTTTTTTGCGTTCCATTTGGAAGAATGTCAAAATATTCTTTCTATATTTTCAGAAATTAAGTTCATTAAAAATAACACAAACTAACAATTACTAACAGATATTACCACTACTATTACTAACAAATTTAAATTTGTTTTGTAAATTATTACATTCTATATTAATAGAAAGCATTATTTTGACATTCTTCCAAATGGAACACAAAAAATAAATGTTACACCCCGTAAAATTAAGAAAACAATATCTATAATTAGGTAAATGTAAATAGAGACGAATTCTATATGCAGTCACTGATTGTCCTTGCTTTTACAGATATATTTAACAATACTGTTTGAAAAAGTTATCACAAAATATAAAGAAACGATCGTAGCAGAGAAAATTAAAATAACATGCAAAGAACTTAAAAAAAAAGTTTTTCACCGATTCTACCCGACTTTAAACTCAAAAGAAAAATAATACAAGAAGTTACAGATATCGGAATATGGTAATTTTATGCATATACAGTCGCGGACACAGTAATAAGGGCAGTCAGGTGCAAATATAAACTATGCTTTTTATACAAAAACTGAAATTTATATTACATTATTTATATCAAATATGAAATAAAATGGTTGTGTACAGTAGTAACACAAAAACGTAACTAAAAAAAAAATGCAGTATGTGATTCACATCGTAAATAAATTTAAAGAAAACGTAAATTCTTGTGGACAGATAAATAAGGACACTGTAGTTCTTGCTGATTTTGAATAAAAATAAATTAAAAAATTCATTAATATTTTGTGGATCATCCCTTTTGCTTTATTACTGCCAGCACATCGTTTAGGCATAGACTTTATTAGTACTTGACAACGTTCTGGAGAAATTGTTTTTCCACATGGTTTTGCACCAGCCGCTAAAAAAAGTTTGTACAAATTAGACCACCTTTATATCACGCAAACCAAGTTTCACGTCCACTCCACAGATGTTCTATCAGCTTCAAGTCCGGGCTACACGATGGCCATTCAATAACATCGACCGTATTATCTGCAAACCACTTTTTTACCAACTTGGAAGTATGTTTCGGGTCATCCGGCCTCAGTTAAGGAGTTAGAAGTCAGGAGCAGACGGATAGAAAAAATAGTAAGACGGTCAAAATCTAATCCATTACTGACAGGTGTCGATATTGATAAAGAACTTGCAGCCAGTTCAATTAACATAAGCACACGAACAGTTCAAAGACGTTTAACTGCACTATTTGCACCTTACTGTCCCTATTACTGTGTCCGCGACTGTAACTGTAACTAATTTTAACAGGTGCATTCCAAAATTTCGGCATGTGTCGCTTGACCACTAATGTAGTAATTAAAAAAAATGCTATAAATCGACAAATGGTGAAATAAAATGACATATTATTGAATAAAGTTGCTCAGAATTTGCTCAGAATACTTGAATCATGCTTAAAACTACAACTCTATGTCCTAAGTCGTGGGTAGATTACCTAGGAGGAGAGTAGATTACATACAGATTACAACTGACCTCTTCTTACACTAAAATCACGGATAATGGTACTTCTTTTTTAAATACGCTTAAGTATACAGTGTTGCCATGACTGAATAATGAATTGCCTGTGTTACTACAGATAAAGAAAATGTTTTCCATCAATACAAATATAATTTTATTGATATTATTGTAATCTAACAAACGATTTAGTGTCAAGTATCATATCATAGGCAGAATATGTTATTATGTCTATTAAAAATAATGTTTGCACCACCACTTGCTTCAATGGCTTGAAGGAGCGTTCTCACGGGTTAAGTTTAGTTGACCAATTTTAGTTGATATAATAAAATAAGAGAATGAGCCTGAAGGGATGTGAAAGTGTTATGATGAAATTTTTGGAACTATATCATAAGCATGACTGTCTTTGGAATCACCGTATGGATAAATATAAAAATAGAAATGATTTCTTATGACTTTTATTCATATCACATAGCATTCCTCCTAGCTTTTCCTTTAACAAAACTGTAATTATTTGTGCACATTCACGCACAACCTCATACGACGCCATTTTAAAACTGAACACGGTCGACATCAGTTTCTATTGATATGCGTGAACTTAACTTTATTCAAGTATTGTTCAACTTTTGTTGATCAATTAAAATCGGTCAACTAAACTTGACTCGTGAGAACGCGCCTTTACCGACATTTAATATTATATTAAAAGTTGAATCGCTCAACTGTAGAGAATCCCGGGTTCTCTTTACCTGCGGTTATTGTTTTTTTTTTATTTTCTCTAAAAGTGATGAAGGAAATTTAGTTGAGACGGACATAAGGTTTTGCACGATATTGAAACGACCCAACTATATTACGAATACATTTAGTAATTACTTGTTCGCCAGAAACGCAAGATGGTAATTTGCGTAAATATAAATGTGGGAAACATAGTATTATTAACTGTTTTACTGTTAGTTCTTTGATTGTATAGTTGAGTAGTTACTCTTCTTTTGTCTATAGAGTATATTGTTTTTAAAAAGTTTTGTTTTGTTGTATTTGTAGTCTGATCAGGTTTTTCTCAGTAGTTTCTCCTCAAACGTTGATTAGATAGCTCATATGTGACATAAATAGGCTATAACAGATTTTTTCATACACTCAGGTATGATGCTTTTTATTTTACGTATCGCGGGTAATATTTGGATATTTTTGTTTGCCAATGTGTCTACGTGTTTGTGCCATTCCAAGTTTTGCTTTAGCCTTAGATACATATTTTACCTTCTGTACTCCCGTTATTTTTTGATTGTAAGTAAAATTTGGCGAGAAAGTCTTTCTTGTGAATGTCATTTACTCTGTTTTTGCTTCGTTGATTGTTATTAAGTTATTCTGGCACCATTGTTCTATTTTTCGTATGTCTGCGTCTATATTTTACTGGTATTTTCTTGATTTTTTTTGCGGTATTGTACAGGTATCATCTGCATTAGACGTATATGTCTCCATGATGTTCAAGCTTAGCATGTCGTTAGTGTTATGTTATAATAAGTGGAGAAGTAGATTTCCACCCTGTGGGCACTCCAATATCGGCCGTTCGAACTACTGCCTCTTAACTCCGTTCTGTAGTTGATTCTGTCAATAGGTAAGTCTTTATTAGATGTAACTCTTTTCCTGTTACACCGTAGTTCTGTAATTTTTCATCGTTTGTTCTTGATATGGTGTCGATTGCTTTCTTCATTATCTATGACTATTGCTACTACGTGTGTTTGTCTTCTAGATTTTGTTTAATATTATTTAACAGATCTGTAGCAGCAGAGATGTGCTACACTGGCTCTGAATGCCTTACTGTCTTTATTAAGTTTTGTTTTTTAAGTGTTGTGATAATTGGTTTATGTATATGCTGAAATACAAAATTCATGTGTAGCTAAATTATTTCGTGAGTGAATAATATATCTAATTTAAATATAAACACATATGAGGCAGCATTCTACGAAAACTTCAGCGCTTAATGAAAGGACCACACTTTAAGCAAATACAGAGACACACTATATTTATGAAATGCAAAGAAATAATACTTTAGGAAGACATGAATTTTGTATTCGACACATGTACAGGTGCTAAATGATTTCAAATGGATTTGAACCAAAAACCGTTAACTTCAGGACTAAATATTTTTAATTAACCTAAAAGGGACGAAATCTACGCATTTCTTTTTTCAATTTTACGTATCACAATCGCCATTTATTACATCATCCGTAAGAATCGATGCCGATAAAATTTCTCTAAACAAATCGCGATTGAAATCGTTAAAAGTTTATGCCGCATTGTTCTTTATCCAGGACTCCTTATTTTATTTGTTTGTTATTTGGGTGCGTGGGATAAATCGATACACTTCTGTAAAATTGTATCTGTAAAATTGTTTACATTCAATTATACCTTTTCTGCGACCAATCGTACCTACGTACTTCAAAAAATAAACCTTAATTTTTTATTAATATTACAATTATTTTTATTTTAACAACGAAAAATCCAATAATATCAATGCATTCCAAACAATTTAACACAAACAACGCTGCTAGAGACATTATTAAACATGCAAACATGCTGATAATGCCTCTAGCAGCGTTGTTTGTGTTAAATTGTTTGGAATGCGTTGATATTATTGGATTTTTCGTTGTTAAAATATTTTATTGTTTATTTATTTATTGTCATATTAATAAAAAATTGAGGTTTATTTTTTGAAGTACGTAGGTACATTTGTTTAGGGAAATTTTTATTGCATACCTCAACGCAGATTTTTATTTGCATTGTGTACTAATTTAAAGTCCAATTCTAACTTTCTTGAAACATGTATAAGATAAACAGTTAGGAAAATGTAGTGATAATTATATTTTTTTTCACTGAATATTAAACGATAAAAATTATAAATAAATATATACAGCAAATAGTGTTAAGTTTCTTTAAGAGGATGTTTATATGAAACTTCCGATGTAAAAATATTTTGGCATCATATAAACACGTGCTTGGATGAGTTTAATAAATTGACGACTGATGGTTTTGTTAATGTATGTTCTGACATGCACAAATTATTATAGTTTAAAAAATTAGAAAAAGAAGTTATATATAGCTTTAGTAGAAGTAATTTCACACGTTTTTTTTTAAATAAAATGTATTCGATAATAGTCAATTCCAGATTAATATTAATGTCAACTGATTACTTAGTTGTGAATAAATTATTGCAGGCTTTTGTGCAGAATTGTGTACACTTAATTTTGTAATAAAACATTGTTCTCCGAATACTTTTTCATATAATATATATAATCTTCTTCTAATCTTTTAACAAGGAAAAAAATAATTTGTTAATAATTTAATGTAAATATATTTAAATTTAAAACCCAATTGAAGAAAATTATATCTGATATAGAAATAGCGATTAGTACTTTTGATGATCATACTAAAAATTTTATTAGAACTGCTTGTAAAACTCAAATTTTAGAAAATAAACGTCATACTTCAGATATCACACGTAAAGAAATTAACATTGCTAAAGGGCTTAAAAACCAAATTGCTTTTACTCTTAAAATTCTGACAAAGGTAATACTGTGGTCTTTTTGATAAAAGATTATGTTGATCGTGTCAGTATTCTTTTAACGCAAAGTTCTTAGTACCTAATGCTAACTAAAAACTCGTTATCAAAAATGATCACAGAAACCAAGAAGGACTTTATTAGAATGTAAGGAACTGTTAATGATAAATTAACATATAGATTAACTGTATCAAACCATGTTTACCTAGAATGTATTGTTTACCTAAGATACATAAACTTTTATATTTTCAGTTGAAAACCTTACCACTCCTAACTACCTAACATTCTGACCTGAGGATGCTTCACAAAACAGGTCGCCATTTAAAAAAAAAAAATGTGAGAACATTACAGTAAATTATTATTGTTATTAAATACTATTGTTTAATCACAGATATAAAAAAAAGTCAGGAAACTTGAAATCTTTTGTAACAACTGGTATGTTATCAGAAATACTAACTATTAAGCAGGTTACTTCGAAAGAAATTTGTGAGGCATTTCGAAATACATCCGCAGTCAAGACCTCTTTTTCTAAAGATTTCGGACTTCGGAAACAAGAATATTGAAATAAGATCTATTTTCAGTTCAATTCTGATGCAACTTTCTAAACATTATATATGTAAAAACCAATAGTTATAATAATAAAATTTGCTGACAACAATAATTTACTGCAATATCAATGTCATGACATAGCAGGTAATTTTTTTCGACCATTTAAAGCGTTAATAATAAACGGTAATTTAAAAGAAACTATTGGATGGGTATAGAAAGTTGCAGAAAATCAATAATATAAAAATATTATGCATTTGTAAAAAAAATTTCACACTTTTTTTGACATCTCACTAATTTTTAGGCATCTTATGGTACAACGAATTTATTTATGAGTTTTGGCGAAATAATGTTAGTACTTGGAAGTTTAAAATGGAAGACTTTACACTTTAAAGCAAATGCAAATTAGTCAATTACGTTAACCAGTGTAAATGAAAATGTAATAATATTACGTATTCATTTAAATAACAGAGTTCATGGCACTTCGGTTTAACGAAAGTTAAAAACTAGAAATATTTTAGAAAAAAGTAACTATTACTTATCAATTATGTATTCTGGTTTGGTAGAGCTAATTTAGAAAAGATAATAGAAAAACGCTGTCCGTTATCCAATTTTTAATTTTTATTATATTTTACTACCGATTCGGACTATGCCGCTTCAGTTATATAAACGCATACAAAGCTACGCTACAACATTTCTGAGGTAACTATGCATTCCACTGACGCTTTTATGTACCTGAAGATGCATAGTACGAAACCGGTAGTTAAAATATATTAAAAAGTGTCATGGACACTAGCAAAGTCGATAACTTTCCAATATTAATATTATATACGGTAATCAAAATTTATAGATATAGATGGAAATTGCGGTTAAATCCCATGTGTTCTAAACGTGTTCTGCACGAACTATTAAAAGTAATCAACAGCAGTCGTATGGTTCGTTTTTGCTCACAACACACGACTTATTGTACCCCCTGGCCCCAAACAATAACCGTAGTCAAAGCAGAATACACATATAAAACAAGAACAGACGATCAATGACATATAGTTAATTTTTAAAATTCAAGTCATGTTGGCTTCCGTCTTAATCATCAAACCTCTAGAACGTAACAGCGGACTTTTGAAAGGTCAGTAGGTATTTCTTGTAGCAGTATTTAATTTATTATAATAATTTCTCAGTGGAATATCTGGCTTATCATTGATTTATTAGTTATTAGTAAATACTTAACTGTCTATTAATAATGTTTGGAGTAATTTATAGTCTTCTCAGTGACGGTGTGAAATTAATTGTAGTTTACTAAATATTACATTAAAATATTTTTCGATCAATATCATTCAAAACCAAATTTAACTTGGAAATAGAAAAAGAAATTATTTTTTAGAAATTTCTTAGTTAAAAAAAAATATCATTTTATACCTTATTGGTACCAAAACCTGTTGCATCAGGTAGTTATTAATTAGTTTCAATCAAGCTTATCACATAAAAATCGCTTTTCGCATATAAATATAAAAACTAGAGTTAATAAATTTATACTATTTTAGAAATACTAATCTTTCTAAAAATAACATATAATTTATCACAAAAAAAAGTTAAAGTAAATATGTCTCAATACTTTTCACATTTAGTTGAAACGTTTATTAATGAAACGTTTATGTTATGTATTTTACTAATTAACTACAATAAAATCAGTGATAGCCAATTCCCTCAAGAAATTTATTATATACAGCGCACTTTTTTTTCTTATAACACAAATCAGCCAACCGATGCTTATTTTACATATTTTGAAAATCAAAAAGGGGGCAGCCAACTGAGGACCTGAGCAAGAGCTGGAACATCCGGTATAACACGATTGAGACCACAATCAATTTAGTTGATGTTAATCAATATTTTGTCAAATAGGAATTGCGCACCACATCAGAACTACCAACAGATGTGAAAATTTGAAATCCAAAAGTTGCGCATAGCGTCCAGTTGACTGTGACCATCCTTAATCGCAATAACTCGAGACGGAAAGAGGGCAAATCTTTTTTTTACACTTACAATCCGCACAAAACGATGCATAGTGAAATTTTCAAAAGTGTGCCTGTAGTGTCAAAATTGGCTTGTTCATCTTTAATCTCATAACTCGATAACGGTAAAAGAACATTTTTCGTTATACAGTACCGTAAANTAATCAAATGGTGTAATGAACCTTTTTTCTTTTCATATGCAATGCATATTGTAGTGTTAAGCAATAACGTAAAAAAAATGTTAAATTGCGTTGTTAACTGAATAATAATAAATGTTATAAGAAACAGATACCGTGATTCTTGAACCTGCACTTAATTTTCATTACAATTTCTACTGCTAATTGAATAATACAACAGCATTATCCCAACACAGTTACTTGTTGTAGACACACGAAGTAATAATTGTCCTCTATATTTTATAATATTGGTTTAGCACTATAATGTTTGATTCGAACTTATATGTTTCATTTAACCTACCTGTAGTATTCATCGAATGACTATTTGCATGTAATTCCACACTTTTAGGTGGTTATACGAAAAAGATTTTCTTGTTAATGGAATCATTTTCGATTTTGCTTAAAATCACGTTACTGATCGGGCAAGTTTTTAATTTCATCGATGAATCCATCGATTACTGTATCATTAATGTAATAAACAGAGATACACTGTAATCAATGGATCTATCGATGAAATTAAAAATCCGCCAGCACATTCATCAATTAGTCCATTGATAGCAACGCATATTGCCTAATTACGAAGACTTACTATAGTCTATAGTAGTAGAAGGAACACATTGATATCAACGGATTGTAATCTCATTGGAAATTATCACTGTTAAAGACACATACAATGTAAATTACGTAATATTTTTCGTACTGAACTAATCAAACTTCAGGTAAAGTCAACAACAAAAACGTTTTACAATGACAATATATATTAAATATATATGTATTATCAAACATTTACGACATTTACATACTAAACTTATATTAGCTTAATAACATAACTAAAATATTATAAAGGTTTTATTCATACATTTGAAATGAGAGTACAATTTAACGTTTCATAATAAATCATTAATAACAACATTTAACCAAAATTCGTTAACAGCATTTACCGATTTCGTAATACTATCCACCAAAATAATCATTATTTTCAACAGAATTGTTTTTATCATATTAATCGATTTAACTTTAAACAATTAGAGGCAAAATGATTTATTTTACCATAGAGCTGGACGACTGTTTGCGGTGCGTAAAATTACAAACGTGTACACCACCTGTTCCTAGGAATTGTTCGAATCCGTTACAAACTGATCTTATTTGAATTTGCCGGACACCTCTTTCCAATGATCTCCATCCTTGTGCGGCCCTTGGGTGAAAACGTGTTTCTGTCTTACTCCTGCATCCGGCTGTCGATCGATGTGTTTCCAGCGTAATTTCAATATATTTAAAATTTCTCGAACTTCTTTCTTATACAGTGTAACAGCGTCGCTGCTTGTATTTCGGGCTGGTTTCCCACTGCATACCACTCGCGGTAGAATATATTCCAATTTTTTGCTAAGGTCGCACTTCATTTTCATCTTCTCGGGTTGAGATATGTTCTCCATTTTATTTTGTTCATTTCTGACACTTTTTTTTTATAATTTGTTGCACTTTTTCTTCCTTTCACTGATTTTTTTTTGTATTTTGTTTATTTTTTATTCTGACTGCGCCATGTTTATATATATATATACTATACTTCGCGATGGTTTTTATTATCTTTATTATTCAATATTAATGTTACAGAAGCTTACAAACATAGGTCTTACTGCTACCGAGGTTGGATACTGACTGACTACACGCATGTGCGATCCCCTATATGTAATAGTATTAAATATTACATTTCATTGAGTTAACACCGATAAGTAATGTTTAAAGAACACCTTTTCAAATGTCAAATCGACAATTTGTGGGATTAAACCAACAAGATAAAATATTGGTTACGCCTGAACACTATAATCTTGTTAAATTAGCTCTAAAGTGTGCAACATATAAATATGTTTGTTTCAAATAGGACATATGATTCACTTGAATGTAATATGGTTAAATCAATGCTCATATTCGTGACATAACGAAAACTGTTGAAATACCAATTTCATTTCTCTCAGGTACCACAGGTTATACCAATACAGATGTTGTATGTGTAATCTCTGATCAAGAAGATCCACCAAAATCCACAAGAAATCCTTCGAGACAGAGAATGCTTAACCTCAAACCTTTACCCGCCTTTGTTTAAGTATGCAACATCACTCCAAGAAATAATAATTCCCTGTTGTGACAGAGCGCTCACCACCCCGAACGTTACAAAGAAACTACCGATTCGAATATTCCGCTATTTCAAGTTCTATTAATTGACAAATGTAATATAGCAGCAATTTCTATTTTAAGAAATATATATTTGATCTCTATGAGGATCCCTAATATTTATTGACAAGTATAAAAACGGCAAACAAGTTCCAGTTCAAGAACTACAAATTGAATCAATTTTAAAGTCTTAGAAATTGATGAAAAATATTGACAAGTGTTAAAACCAGCTTAAGAAAATAAAATTGAAGATTGTACTGAGGCTACGAAACATCCTAAAAGAACATTCCTAAAAATCTAAATAATTTCAACTTTCTTTTCTCTTATAACCGCGTTGGTCTCAAAAAATTCGAAGCACCAGAACTGCCTCAAATAAATTGTCGAAACTTAGGAAACAGTTCGACTTTTTCACATTACACGTTGTAAGTTTCGACTGTGTCGCAATTCACGCTTGTTACATGCAGAAATATCGACGTTTTGCATTCGTAATGTGTTTCGGAAAAGTGCTAATGGCTTGAGGTAATAGGAGAATACTGAGCCGGTAACATCACGCTTTTATTTTTGTAACTAATTCATGGGTAGACAGGAAGCGTGCAAGCGACGTGACGCGAAACTTTAAATCAATGCACTCAAGGCCGCGTCATCAAATATTTAACTGTCCATATATATTGCAACCGATGACGTCCCAAAACGGTCAGGACTGAATCCAAACGATCGTTCGTTCACATATAGAACGCTAAAACAAAGCAATTTCAAATTTCCGAACAAATACTTGACATGTAACATGCAATTTATGATATTAAAAATTATTTCGCTGATTAAATTTTCAAAAGGCAACAGTATAGACATGTTCTCAATGCCCAGAAACTATGTAAATTGGAATCAGTAATTAATGAAAATTAAATATTCTATTTAAATATTTAATTTATATTAAATTTTGGCTTCAAAAGCTGTGCCTAACTAAATAAAGGCAAGTTGGTGTTAGATTTCGTATATCCAGCTCAACTCGTTTACGAGATAATTAACTATTCTTCAAAATGTATAGATGTACAGATATTTTAAACTATATTTATTTTTTAATTAAAGCATTAGACTTGATAATAAAATAAAAGTAATGCAAAAAATATACAGGGTGAACAAAAACATACTTTTAATTTTCGCTATATTTAAGGGAAAGTAACTTTCTTATTTTAAATGGAAAAGCCTGTATTTATTACCATATTTAGATTCTAATTTTAACGATTTTTAAGATTGTATAAATGCTTCCTATACCTATCTGTTATAATTTCTTAATAATTTAGAGTTTTCTATTTCAAATATTAATTCCTATCAATTCTTTTTCAAAAGTAGGCTTAAACAAAAGTATCGCTATTATTCATTACACACAAAAGTCATTTGACAATAACAGAACTTGTGAGTTGCGCACCATTGTTGTCCGTGGTTATTTAAAAAGCATTTTAATTATTTAGAATGAGAAATTACCCTCCAACAGAAAGGATTGATATGATTTTAATAATTGGAGAGTGTGAAGAAAATTGTTTGCTAGAATCAAGGATTTATGCGCAAAAATATCCTAACAGACGCCATTCCGATAAGCGTTCTTTAGAAAATTTGCTGCAAGTATTCTGAAGTACAGGAAGTGTGTGTTATAAGAAAACAGAACGACAAAAACCGATTACCGGAAATGAAGGAAATAATATTTTAGTTATCGAATCTCTTGTTGAAAATCCGCATACAAGTCAGCGAAAAATAAATAAAACTACAGGGATAAGCAGAGGAAGCATCAGAATAATTATAAAGATGAACAAATTTTATCCATACCATATACATTTGTATCAAGAACTTTTGAAAGTAGATTATGATCGGCGGCTTGAATTTTGTTTATGGGTTCTAGAAAAGTTGGGAGAAAGCGAAGTTTTTCTCGATTATGTGCTATTTTTGGATGAGTCAACTTTTCATAACAACGGATTAGTTAATAGGCATAATTTTCATTATTACAGCGATAAGAATCCAAATTTCTTTAGAATCCTAAATCGTCAACATCGACGGTCTGTTATTTTGTGGGGCGGAGTAGTTGGAAACCACGTTATAGGGCAATACTTTTTGATGGTCACTTGAATGGTGCCATGTTTCTACAATTTATAAAATATAACTTAGCAATACTTTTAGAAAATATACCTATTAATATTCGACAAAGACTTTGGTTGTAATTAGACGGTGCTCCTGCGCACTTTCAAATAAGCGTTCAGGAGGAATTAGATAGGCAGTATCCCAACAGGTGGATGTTGGACCTGAATGTTACTCTCACCAAGGTCAAGTACAGAAATCCAAGGGAGACAAACTGGCAAGGATATGTAATATCCCTCAGGAAGTCTCTCGAGGGAGGAACGGCACCTGTGGGGGAAATAGAAGGGCTAGAACTAGCGGCAGACCAAGTGCATGACGCCATTATGGCAGCATACACGGAAAACTGCCCAGAAAAAACAAGACGCTATAAAGGCGCCAAAACAGAGTGATGGAACAAGAACTTAGAGAACTTGAGGGCCGAGGTAAGTAGGCTGTTCAACAAAGCCAAATCCGACCACAGCAGGGGAAAAATACAAAAGTAAACTGACACAGTACAACAAAGAAATCCGTAATTCAAAAAGGGGACTCATGGAGAAAGTTTTGCGAGGAGCTGAACGAAGCTCCCGCTTGTTCACGAATCCAAGTTCTAGTCAAAGATGGTTGTGCTGCGACCGAGGTGAGCTTCATCAAAAGAACGAATGGAACCTACGCAAGCACTCACAAAGAGAGCATTGAGGAACTACTAAAGGTTCACTTTCCGTCCGCAAAAATCCTGACTGGTGCTCGTGAGCCGGCCGCAGCAGATCGTACGCGAGATAGGCCAAAAAGATGAGACTGGAGGCAGGCCGCAGAAATCACGAGACCCACGAGAGTCAAGTGGGCGCTAAGCAGATTTTCGCCTTTCAAATCTGCAGGTACGGATGGAATATTCCCTGCCCTACTTCAGAATGGGATAGAGGTATTGATGCCACATCTCGTTAAAATCTTCAAAGCATGTATAGCCTGGGGATACGTCCCAACTGCATGGCAAAAGGTAAAGGGTATGCCTACCTAAGGTAGGTAAAGTATCCGATCAAACGCCGAAATCATACAAACCAATAAGCCTATCCTCTTTTTTACTCAAAACTCTTGAAAGGTTGGTGGATAGGTACATAAGAGATACCGCACTGAGAGAACAGCCACTCAGTGACAGACAATACGCATATCAACCGGGAAAATCTACAGAGGTCGCTTTAGATGACCTCAACAGGCTAATTACTAAGTCTATAGAAGACAAAGATATAGCCATGACGACTTTCCTGGACATCGAGGGAGCATTTAACAATGCTACCACTAATTCACTTATCGGGGCTCTACGGAGAAGGGGCGTCGCGCCGAAGCTTCTACAGTGGGTAAGAGCCAGCCTGGAAAGAAGGATAATCACATCCACAATTGGTGAGGCAACCATTGAGGCGGAGGCGGGAGGGGGATGTCCGCAGGGTGGAGTTCTTTCTACCTTGGTGTGGGCTACCCTGGTAAATGACCTAATCCGGAACCGGTAAGGGATTCCATTGCCTTGGATATGCTGACGACCCTACAATAGTCGTCAGAGGGCGGTTTCCAAAGGTTCTGGTGGAGCGTATGCAAACCGCTCTAAACACGGTTGACAAATGGTGTAAACAAGAGCGACTATTAGTCAATGCTCTAAAAACACAGGCTGACACGTTCACAAGAAAAAGAACGCTAGAAGGCTTATGGCCACTAGTGATAGGAGGCGAAAGGATTCCATATGTCGAAGAGGCGAAATCCCTGGGGTATGGTTTGATCAAAGGCACACATAGAATTACATATCCAGAAATTGACCAGCAAAGCCACCATCGCCCTGGGTAGGTGTAGGAGGCTGTGTGGAAAGAATTGGGAACTTAGTCCCAAGATGACTCTGTGGTTGTACACAAGGGTAATTAGACCCATGATAACGTATGGAGCAGTAGTGTGGTGGCCAAAGGCGCGGCAGTTGGGGGCGGCCAAAGCATTGGGTGGCATGCAGAGGTTGGCCTGCCTGTGCGCCATGGGGGCGTTGAGATCGATCCCTACCACTGCGATTGAAGTAATTCTGAACCTGTCACCAATACATATTTTTGTACAAGGAGCCGCAAGGTCCACAGTACACCGACTTTTACATAATCAAGTACCGATAAGTAAATCGCACGGGGCTGATTAAAAAAACTGAGGTTGCTGCAATCCATCACTGTGTCCGAGAGATAGAAAGATATACCGAACCAAGTAAAAGTATCGCTATCTTCTCTGACAGTCACTCCACACTTAAAGCGATTAGCTCCACAAGCGTGGACTCTAAGCTGATTTGGGACTGTGTAAGCGCCCTAAATGAGGTGGGTACCCAAAGGAAAGTAACCTTGGCCTGGGTTCCTAGCCACTCGGGCGTGAGAGGAAATGAGGCGGCGGACGAGCTGGCCAGGCGAGGTTCGTCAAGGCCATTCGTTGGAGCCGACCCCTCTTTCGGCACTACCAAATCGCAAATTAAAAAATCCATCAATGAATGGATATATAATCAGTCCAGAGAGTGGTGGCAAAAATCACCGGGAAAATGGCAGGCAAAAGAGTTCCTAAAGGAGCAGAGGCCTGAACTCACGAAAGATCTACTGAATAAAGACAGGACGACTGTCAAAATGATCGTAGGTCTGCTGACTGGTCACTGTAGACTGAATAGGCATATGTACAACATAGACCTGGCAGATGATGCAACCTGCAGATACTGCCAAGAGGAGGAAAAAACACCAGTTCATGTGCTGTGCCAATGTGAAGGCCTGGCGAGGACAAGGTTTCTAGTAATGGGGGAGGAGAACCCCACAGCTAGTAGCTACATAAAGAAGCCGCTCTCAAAGATGATAGGCCTAATTAAGAGGGCAAAATTAGAGAGCGTCCTCTAGGAAAAAAAGGAGATCACAATAGATCTGAAAAGGTCGCGGTGAAACAGGTCTATAGGCCACCCCAATCCTAATCTAATCCTAATCTAAACAAGTGGATAGAATTGCATTTATTGGAATTTCTGCATAAAATGTGGTTTTTTTTACTCTAAAACCTGTCTGTGATATAGCCCCTGCCAGTTCACAAGCCCTCGAGTTCTTATCCATTCATTAGAAAATTTCGTGTTTAAATAATTAGATTCACAGCTTGTGCAAAGTGTATCGTAGCTCCATCTTCATGAAATTACAAATTTCGCATTTCTGCCAGCGGGCAGAAGTCCATTCAAAATTGTTTCAACGCCATTTAGTAATAATCGAAGGTATGTAAGCGTATGTTCGAAAATGATAGGACCAACTAAGCGATTGCCTAATATTCCACACCATACGTTAAAGCTGAAGCGGACACGGTGTCTAAATTCTGTTTTTTAAATGAGGATTATCAATTGCTCCATAGTAGCGATTAGTCTGTTAAATAAACCATTGTTGATAAATCTAGTTTCATTTGTCCGAAGAACTAGGCGACATCGACGGATGATTTAAAGCTCTACATTGAAAGAGAAACCAGTGGCGACCAAACATAACATTTACGAGCTCTGACGTTTTACCGGTCTGCTACGACCTAGCATCGAGGGGAATAAAATCGAATAAAGAAACTTTATTTATTCCTCCCTCCCCCTCCCCTGGGACATTGCAAGGTAATTCTTTTCTTTTTAATTTTTTTTTTTTTGTTTATTTATTTCTTAATAAAAATTTTTTTTTGAGTCTCATGCTTGAAACTTGTTACACCATCCTGAAATAAATAAATACGTAAGAATCTAGGTCATAACTTTTGAGTTGATTGTACATAAATTTCTGAAACTGGAAACTTTCTTCCTATTTTGCTATTTTAAGCATAGGATATAAGAAAATCACGTAGGTCTCCTTTTTTATCTACTTCCAGGCTAGCTAATACTAATAAATTATCATCATATTTTCGCAATTTGTACTAGGCACCTGCATCCAAGGTTCTATTCGAACTAACATAACTTTATATCTGTAACGCAAATATCTGTTGATATGAAAATTATTTAAAAGTTCACGTCGGTCATATTCATTATCTACAGATATGAAGGAGGCTTTAGATATCCAACAAATATGTAGTGGTTATTCCATCGCGTTGATGAACAAAAAAAAAGACGGTAATCAAGTCCATTCACAGTTTCCTCCAGGACCACATTAGTTACGCCTCCCTTCGCAAATACAGCGTCCTTCCTATATCCATTTTCCTTCGTAGATGAGGCGATACAATTGCGGGTCTCATGAATAAAGCTGGGCCAGTAGTTCCTTTCGCCGTGGTCTTATCACTTTCCTCGCTTTTTTCGGTACATTTGGCCGGCCCCACTGAAACTTTTTTTATGCGAAAACATTCGCCCGCACTCTATCGACCCGTCGCAGGCCCCTTTTCCTGCCCTAACGATTTTCTGTAACTCACGCATAGTCTGCTAACGTTTAAACGGATAACGGAAATTCTTTTCCGCAGTTTGTTCGTTTTTACAGGCCGGAGCAGTTTGGACAGACGGACGTGGATCTCGGTATGTTTATGGCTAAGAATTTCGGGAACGCGTACCCGGTTGGCACGCAAACATACGGAAGTCAAAGGATGAAATGGAAATTTAGCTTTGGGCGTTTGTGTGAAATATGCGCACTGTGTTTCAAAGCCATCGAAGGATATTACATACGTACGCAGACATCTTTTAATATAACGCGTATCTGTGAAAATTCCATGAGCGTGCATATCTCTCTATTCCACTTTTTCGCAGACTTCCGATGAAGTTTCTAAAAATATTTTTTGACGGGATTATTTCTTAAACTTATAGGCAGGTAATTTAAACATTTAAATAAACTTCTTACAGAGGTGTACCGCAATGGTCGGTACTGAGCGCGCTCTTACATACACACTAAAAAATGTAGGTAATTTTTCTTGATAAAAATCGCTTTTTCTGCTAATTTTTCACACTGAACGGGGATAAATGTACAGAAACTTAAAAAAAAATGTCGAAACGTTAGAAAATTTCTCATAATACAAGTATTTTACGTGAATATTAACGGGAAAATTTCTATTGCTTAAAAAAAAATTCTAATATTGCAATATTACCAAAAAAGGAAAAACTTAAAATTTCTTACAATTAAGAAAATTATATTTACAAACTAACTAATTTTTAAAGGAAATAAGCAAGGCGCGAATGCATAAACTTAGAACGTTCTGGTTCAAGTCAAATGTAGGTAGAGCTGACATGGGTGTTTTTTTTTCTTATTGTTAGTAGTTTTGTAACAATTATACTGAGCACTAGTCGGTGGTACTAATTCATACTGGAAAATCTGGTTGTCGTTCTTTTAATGATTTAAAATCTGCACACTAAAAAATTCTTGGTAAAATTCCTGTACGATTTTGGGGCAATTTAGCGCCCCTAAAACCAGGTATTTTACTCTTAGAAGTAATATTTCTATAACTATGACCAATTTTTCAAAGGTTTTGTCATGCATCCTGGAATATTCCATTGTAAAATTTCGAAATGTGGGTAACTTTTACAAGATTTTTTCGTGCAATCTGTAATACTCACAAGTAACACTTCTAAAGTAGTGATAATTTCTATAGAAGTTTTCTATTTAAAAATAAAATTACATTTTTTCCTATAGCAAAAAGTCAAAATGAAAATGCTCTCGTAGAGTGCATTTAATTAGAATTTAATACATAAAAGACAAAATATGAAAATTTCTAATGCTTAGCCAAAAGCACTGAACGTTAGTTACTCGTTGCCTCTCCACATTGGCGGTTAATTCGCAAAAATCAACGGCAACTGCTGTGAAAACAATTCCTAAGAAATATTTATCTGGCAAGTAATATTTGATAACTATATCTGTCATGTAGAAATCTTATATCGAGTTATGGAAAGTTAGTGGAGTGAAATAGGAGAATCGCCATCTTCACGGCAATTTCTGTACTACTGTAGAATATGTTTAACGTTTTTGCTACTATAGACCAGAAAACTTTGCTATTATATGTTCAGAATATCATGACGTGATGATTTACAGTTTTGTAATACAATTCTTACATTCTTAGTTATATTACAATGTTAGAGTTTTTTTCCAAGAAACAGAAATTTTTCCATTAATATTCACGTAAAACATTTTTTCTATTTCGTACATACAATGAGCACTTTGTATAAATGTTTTGCCGGAAAACAGCGTCACACAGTTCCACTTTGTAACACCGGTTTTTCCACTTTTGGGCACTATTTGTGGTGACATTTTATGTGAGGTTGGTGGTGCGATCGTGGTTCGACATTTCACATTGATATTTTTATATAAGTTTTTGCATGGAATTGCAAGAATTGCGTCATAAACATGGAAACATTGAAATTCCCGGCAAGAATAAGTATTCTCATTTTTAATAATAAATAAACGTAAATCATGCGAAATAGAAAAAAAATACTATATAAGACACGTGTTACAATGACCGTTGTAATACGCGTACATTGAAACTCGTACTCATATTACAGCGAACATTGTAACACTAGTGTTTTAATACTCTATTATACATTTACTCCATTGAATTCGGAAAATTATCCGAAGAACCAAGAAAAATTACTTTAGAAAATTAATTTAATTTAGAATGTGGGTGAGTTTTTACCAAGAAAAATTACTTTAGAAAATTAATTTAATTTAGAATGTGGGTGAGTTTTTAACAGATAATGCTGAATTAATTCCAACGGGCATGCAAGTTGTTTTGGATATTCATTTCGACATTTTCCAAGGGGACCGAAATTTCAACCCTACTTATTACTATGTAAAATTTACAACGTAAAAAAATTAATTACTGTACAATAAGTAGGGAACCACGTATGCACATGACATTTTGACAAAACCGAATTTCAGCAATTTTCCATGTCTTTCTGTTGACATATCAATGCAACTAGATTATCAATGCATATAAAAAACATTATTAAACTAAGTTTAAATAAAATTAAGTACACTGTACAAAAAAAAAATATTCCTTGGAATTGAACTTAGATCCGACTTTGATCTGTCAATATCTATTATAAAAATATACTATTCAAATTCTAATATTCGATTTCGATGTGTAGGTATATCACTGCTGATCATCTTTACTTCCTGAAGGGAACATTCTGAAGGAAAATGCCTTGAAAGATTTGCCAAATACAGAGATTTCCTATATCACCTGGACATCGTCTGCTGTCTGCTGCTACATTTTATATTCTTTTCTTGCTTGCAGCAGAGCCATTTTTTTTTACAAAAGCGTAAATAACAACGTTGTTATTATAGATAGATATATAGTAGTTTATATAAAGTGATGTTATTTTTCTACTTAGAAGTTACACATGGAAAATATATAATAATAATAATAATAATAGCCTTTATTTCAACTACGCTACAGAAGAAACGTACAAAATAACGTCATAACAAAGACAGAAAGAGTTTTAATGATTTTAAAGATAAGATAAGACAGCTGTTACAGCAGAAAGTAAGAAATTCATTAAGTGAGTAACAGTTTATGCTTAATAAATATTTTTTAACTTGTATAGTAAAACATTTGAAATTATTTATAGACTTAATATTACTTGGTAGCTTATTGAACAGCTTACATCCTAAGTGATGTCTTTTTGATAGAGAGCCGTCCTATGAGTCGGGGGTAATACATTTAGGGAATTTCTGATATCATACGTTGATGAAAGATGTGTAGAAAATTCAGATTTATGTTTGAAAACAAAACATAGTAATTCGTAGATGTAGCAATCATAAAAAGCTAGTAGCATATTTTCTTTGAAGGTTTGTTTACAAGATTCTCTATACTCTAAATCATAAATTATTCTAAGTACTCGTTTTTGTAAGATCATTATGCGATCAACATTTGATCCGCCTTCCCAATGAATTATTCCATATATAATTTTAGAGTAAAGTTAGAAAAATAAAACGTTTTTAGCGTTAGCAAATTGCAAGATTTCTTTAAATTGTAAATAGCATAACAAATCTTCGATAGTTCCTTAGAAAGGTTAATCTACATGATAGTTCCATTTTAAGTTTTCATCGATAAAAACACCAAGCAATTTTGCTGATTTAATAAGATTGATTCTGTTCATATTCAAAAGAAAATCATTAACGAAAGAGTAGGCAGTGGGTTTTATTCGAATTAATAGTTAAACTGTTATAAGAAAGCCATTGGTACAATTTAGAGTATACATCGTTTACATTTTCGATTAAGTTATGAAAACTAGTGCTTCTAAATAGAAGAGTGATGTCATCAGCATAAAGAATAATATTGTCAGAATTAGTTATGTAACGTGATAAGTCATTTATGCAAATTAAAAACAAAGTAGGGCCAAGGATTGATCCCTGCGGCACACCTCTTCTGACATCAAATATATTAGAATGATAATTATCTACAATAACTCTTTCTTTTCTGTTAGACAAATAACTTTCAAACCATGATAGTATAATTCCCCTTATCTCGTAACACTCAAGCTTATGTAGTAATATTTTGTGATCAACACTATCGAAGGCTTTAGACAGGTCGATAAACATAGCTAACGTAAAATAGCCGACATCAATATCACGAGAAATCTGGTTAATAAATTGAAATAAAGCAGTATTTATAGAATGTTTAGGCGAAAAAACCATGTTGACAAGTCGAAAATAAATTACGCTTATTGAAAAAGCTTATTAGTTTTTGATTCATAATCGATTCATAGATTTTAGAAACGGTCGGACGAACGGTGGGACGAAAGTTGTCCAAATTATTTACATCTCCTTTTTTATATATGAGAATGACATGGGCAAGTTTCAGAGAAATGGGAAAAATTTCCCTGTTAAATGAAAAGTTAATTAAGTAAGACAAAGGTGATAGAATAGAATAGAGTGTTCCATTTAAAATAACGGAGTAAGTATGCGTTTTCCTAGTTTTGGAGCATCCTACATAGTCAATGATATTTTTAGGTTATGCATTATTGAATACTGTAAAACTTTTGTATAAAAGACTTTTTCCTAAAATCAAAAATAGAGTTGTAATCAAAGACCCTGTCTTCAGTGGGACGCCCTGTACAGTCTACTGAAGGAATAAACATTATAATTGTTATTATTATTATTTATTTATTTTTATAGAAATTTTATTAGCCTTTGATTAACGAAAAGGACCTGCCTTTATATATGATTTATTAATACAATTCATTTGGTAGTGCAAAAGAAACAGACGACTGGGTTATCGAGGTTACAACCTTTTGTTCAACATATTTAAAAATAAAGACCCAAAATCTCCCCATAAATTTGAATTTATTAACGTAGTACATTTTTTCTTGTTAAGAATCAGGATACTGGCACTCCTCGCTTACCGCAGAAATGGGAACCTTTCTGCATAGAATATCGCCAAGTCTAATTATAATTCATTACCTCCGCCGCATTCGAGCTCCTGGCTCTCGGGCCTTCTCTCTGTTTCTTCATTCCCCCAGGTAATTGTTCGAACCAACTTTTTTGTTTTCCGTTTAAATTTAATGTACCTTTTCCTTTCGGCGAAAGTACAGCTGTTTTTCTTTTTCCTTTCTGCCTTATATAATAAAGGGCGAATACTACATCAAAAGAATGAAAAGCATTCGTCGAGGTATATAAAGTTTACGAGCCGCGGTAAATTGATTTTTAAGTTCTGACGTACACCGAATTCGTTGCCAAGGTTATCAAAGCTATTCTCCAGATGAGGTTCCAAGATAAATTCGCTGCTGTGAGGGTACATAAAAGATGTACTTACGATTACTGAATGACGCGCGCCCAAGAATTATATGAGCTTGGGACGTGCCATTAAGCATAGATAGTTTAAATGTATTGTACAGTGGTCGCAACAACTAGGTTGACAATCTAACCCGTTTTCGGTGCGATATTTTTTTAGTAATGGTAATATGCCTACAAACACTTGTGACGGGTGTCTCAATATTGGCAAATTTAAGATGCCTTTATGGCTTAGTGTAAACAAATACTCCGCCACTGGAGGTGGAACCCTTATATAATGAATGTAAACACAAATGCGAAGGCTTATAATATCCGTTTTTTATTAGATAACATGATATAGTAATGCTGGAATTAAAGTACACTATTAGAGAATTGTTACATGTAACCCTTAATCATAATAGAAATTAATAGTACCTTTATCTTCAGATTCCATATCATTGACATATGTTCTACGGCCATGAAATATCTTTTATTATACGTATCTCTAAATACTTTAAAGATATTTCCCTCTTAAAGACATTGTATTATGCCTATGTTATGAGTAGAGACCGGATTATATGCAAAGTGCATATATTTTATTTTTTGCATATCTTTAATTATAGTTTATATCTAGACGTTTTACACTAATTGAAGTTAATTAGCGCTAATTAGTGATTGCATATATTGCACATTTAGGCATTTCTATGCATAGTTTTAGAAAAGTTGCATATATTGCATATTTAAGCTTTTTCTTATCCTTTCTATTAGCAAAAATTCCTAAAATTCCTAATGTACATCGACAACCGACAATTCTCAGAACGATAAATCTTTTACATTGGTTTCTCTAATACTTTTTCCAAGAACTGCACGTGTTTAATTTCGCCTAGCAGAAGGGATGTAAATACGTTTTAATATTATTAATTCCCAAATAAACTAATCATTCATTGAATATCTTTGAGCCAAACAGCATGTAATTGTGTTACGTTTTTAAATACTGTGCGTACATACAATGAGTATAGCGAACAAAATTTCTTTATGGATTAATCCATATCCTGAACTGGTAAAGGATGGCGACAAAATATTTTGTCGAGCCTGCAGTAAAGTGGTAAGTTTAATTTTACTAAAAACTTTACAATTGTTTTTAAATTCTTTAACTTTTGATATAAAATGACAATTGTTGTTGTAGGTGTCTTCTGAGAGAAAATACCTGACTGATCAACACGCTAAAACTCCATCGCATATTGGAAAATGTGAAAAACTAAAGCGATCCGCATGTGTGCGGCAATCTATACGTCAATGTGTAGCATCAACTTCACGAAACTCAGAACAAGAAGAATATAATACGGGTCTGTATAACGCATTAATTTCGTCTAACATACCAATAGCAAGATTAAACAATGTTAATTTGAAATCATTTCTGCAAAAATATTGCAAACATAATATACCTGACGAGAGTACCTTACGAAAAAATTATGTCACATCTTGTTACCAGCAAATAATAGCAGAAATTCAACAATTGCTAGGGAATAATTTTATTTATATCATGGTAGGTGAAAGTACGGATAAGTGTGGCCGTTATATTGCCCATTTGTTAATAGGAATTCTTCATAAAGATATTGTAGATAAATCATATTTAATTTATTGTAAAGAACTTCAAAAAAAAAAAAATAATGTGACAATTGCCCAATTCGCTTAAGATGGTTTATCAAATTTCTTTTTACCTGGAAGTATATCTTGTGAAAAAATGTTACTAATGTTGTCCGACGCTGCACCATACATGATAAAAGCCGGGCAAAATTTAAAATTTTTTTATAGTAACATTATTCATACCACTTGTTTAGCACATTGGTTCAATCGTGTAGCCGAAGACATTAGGAATCAATTCTCTTTGATTAATGATTTAATTAGCAATGTCAAAAAAGTATTTTTAAAAGCACCTTTACGAATCCAATTTTATAAGGAGCGACATCCCGGTGTTAAGTTGCGTCCTGAACCGATTATTACGAGATGGGGTACATGGTTAGAGGCTGTAAGAATTCGAAATTTAGTATGATAAATTATTCATTAAGATAATTGTGTTTTGGTTTACTTTTTTTTGTTGTTCACTTGATATCCCATTTAATTTTATCTGATAATATATAATTTTAAAAAACTAAGTCATTCTTTTATTTCGTCATTCTAAAAGAAGATCAGTTTGAACCCTTAGTGAATTCCCGAGAGGAAGTCAGTCTAGTAAAGAGAAAGCCGACGAGAAGAGTAAGTCGACAATCTTTAGGCTAACTAACGGCCCCGACTGACGGAGGAAAACACAGTTCGGAAACATCTTTGGCTAAAATTACTAAAACCATTCGCTACCGAACAAAAAGTTTGTTTCCCAGCAGTGGCTCGCCGGTCAAAAGTGCAGGTGTGGGTTATCTGTGAGACGGAATTTGGCGTTGTCTTATTTGAATTTGGGCTAGCCATCCCCGAAAGTCTCCAGATAGGAAAACCCGTTTCCGTTACATTGGTGGCAGCGGTGGCAGTGAACAACAAGTCTTACGTAATCTACAAACTTTGGCAGTTATTGCCCCTGCAGAATTCGCATATGCAAAAAAGAAAGTGCCAGGTTTCACTGCCGTTAATTATGGAGAAGTAGTTCATCTAATTCAATGTTCCCCTGTCGAAGTCCAAATTCGATCGACTGACCGATGTTATCACGGATTACCAATTTACTATGACAATCAAACTCTATTTATGGCACCTCGGAGCCACATAATCCAAAAATACGCTAATGAAATCGGCTGTAATCCCTTTCTTTTCCCTGCCTACAAACTGAACAATCACTGGTATAAAATCGCTAAACAAGCCCAGGTGATTCCCACACCTCAAATCCTGGAACCTGATTCCGAGCCGGATTGGGCCTACGTTAACCCAACTAGCCTGTTCTCCGGGGGCCTGTATACTCAAGAGGATATGGACCGATTACGCCGCCAGATGATCTTACCTGTCGAGCGCCAAGCCGTTGAAGGAATCTTAGCCAGAGGGGCCATGGGCATGTCACCCGACATGCAAGGAACTAGTTTCGAAGGTGTAATTGGAGAAGAAACCATTAAAGGATGGGCCAAACAGCTATGGAGTACCTTGTTTGAATGGGTCACCACCTTAGGGTCAATCACCTCAGGAGTGATGGGTGTCTTCATTATTTTCAAGTGTGTCAAATTCCTGGCTGACACCCTCATCCATGGATTCCTCCTCTACGATATTTTTGGTTGGAGTTTTAAGATACTTGGAGCTTTATTGGACAGCGTAACCATGTTTTGTGTCCATGCTCATGCAAAAAGAGGCGTCCCTTCCGAGAGTCAACCCATGGTAAAGTCCGATCCAGTGGAGGATCCGACCGGTTCGACTACTACCCCAAGGTCTATGCTCACACAAATCTACCCTGGCCTGGAGATGTCTACAGCACCAGCTCCTAACCAGGACGGTTCGAGATCGACGGCGAATCCGAATCGAGATTGGGCGATTCCTTAGCTACGCCAGTGAGGTGAAAGTTCGTTGTTATGTGTAGTGCAGCGCGTATTTGTGCGCGAGTGTAAAGGACAGTTCGTTGTTTTATTGTTTTCTTTTTTTTAATTATGTTTGTATTGCGCAAATTTTTGTGTTAATTTTGCTTGTTAGATTTTAAGTAAATGATGTCTCTTGCAAGTGGTTTAATTATTTGTTTTTTTTTTTTCTTTTTAATCAGTTGTGAAGTTAGTTCTGGTTTTGTTCCTTTTCTTTTGCACGAGACAACATTCTTGTTTTCTTTGATTTGTATTAGTAATAGTTTATATTAGTAGGTTTTCAGAAAAGAGTTACCTTTGTTAACTCTTTTCTTTTACTAAGGGAGAAGGGATGTAAGAATTCGAAATTCCATCCTGTATATTGCAAGTATGTAAATTTATTTTCTTAATGCGTAGTTGATAAGTACCCTGGCTCCAGCAAAACAAGCGTTGCCTCACGACAGACAACAAGCGTTCTTTGTTTTAAGGCCCGCGTAATTAAAATAACATGGTAATACTTTGTATTTTAATCTATTACTTTGTCCAATGAATGTTATCTCCTACCTTGTTTATTGTATATTACAAGACACCGGTCGCCAATTCCCACGTTATGCTATCAGTAGGTCGTCTGAAAGTCAGAAAAATAACGCCTTCGGTCATACTTGCGCCCTTCTGTGAAGAGAGGACGAACTAGTTATCGGTGCAAAATGATGTCACAACTAGAGACTATAAAAAAACCCTTACTTAGCGGGATTGGGAGATTAGTTCGCGATCCTTCAAACTAGCTTCAGGAATAAGCCCGCGTTCTTCCTCGTCGAGTGTCTCTAAATCTTTAAAAATAAAACTTCTCATCTTAGTTTTTGCAATCAAAATACGCTTAAATTCGAGAACAGGAAGCGCAAGCTTTCCTCGAAAGTGTTTTGATTTGTGATTAAATTCATGAAAATTACCCCCTTTTAGTTTGCTTTGGCTTAAAAAGATTGTGTGTGTTGTGCAAAGTTTGTGCCTAAGATTTGGACGACGTGAAGAATTATTTTTCCCACATCGGCCGGTAAGATGTTCAAAAATTCTGCTTAAGACTAACCATTGTAAATACATAAAAATCGGGACTCGTTCGCTCTCTCTCTCCCTCTCTCCCTCAGTAAATTAGTATGATAAAATTATTCATTAAGATAATTGTGTTTTGGTTTACTTTTTTTTGTGTTCACTTGATATCCCATTTAATTTTATCTGATAATATATAATTTTAAAAAACATAAGTCATTCTTTTATTTCGTCATTCTAAAAGAAGATCAGTTTGAACCCTTAGTGAATTCCCGAGAGGAAGTCAGTCTAGTAAAGAGAAAGCCGACGAGAAGAGTAAGTCGACAATCTTTAGGCTAACTAACGGCCCTGCTCCGACTGACGGAGGAAAACACAGTTCGGAAACATCTTTGGCTAAAATTACTAAAACCATTCGCTACCGAACAAAAAGTTTGTTTCCCAGCAGTGGCTCGCCGGTCAAAAGTGCAGGTGTGGGTTATCTGTGAGACGGAATTTGGCGTTGTCTTATTTGAATTTGGGCTAGCCATCCCCGAAAGTCTCCAGATAGGAAAACCCGTTTCCGTTACAAGGCTGCAATTTTTTCGCCGATAATTTTGAAGGAATAAAAAATGTAATCACTGCTGACTGCATTGCTCTAGAAAACTGTAAAAAGATAGTAACATCAACAGAATTGCTACAAAACCTTTTGTATATTAAGTCAAATTATAGCTTTGTTTCAAGTGCCATTCGTAAACTAGAAACGCAAGGGATGTCGCTCTCGGAATCAGTCGAAATAGTAGACGAATTTGATATGCTATGTAAAAAGGTTAAGGGTACAATAAGTAATTCTATATACGATAAATTTAAAAAAGTGATAAATAAAAATGCGGGTATTTGAAGAAAGTTAAGAAAATTTTGGAAGGTGAAACAGTAAACGATTTAGACTTTAGGACGGGGAGGTCCATAACCGTGGCCTTCTCGGTCTCCAGACTTAAATTTTTGGACTTTTTTCTCTGGGGTCACCTTAAATCATTAGTTTATACGACTCCCATTGAAAATGTCGATGAACTGAGAAATCGTATTATCGCAGCTTTTCAAACAGTTCGAAATACCCCTGGCATTTTAGAACGGACTCGCCAGTCAATACGACGGAGGATAGAAGCTTGTATTGCAGTTGGGGCGGTCATTTTCAACAGTTTAGTATAAGTTAATTTTGTTTACTAATTATTTTGTTAATTTATAATAAAAACATTAATTATGTTAACTTACTATTAAACATTGTACAACTTTAGAACTAATCGATTTTGGACATATGTTCTTATGAACTTTTATGATCAAAATAACCCCAGGAATTAGCGCTTAAAGTTTGTCGCATATTTTAAGAATCACCCTGTATACGGAAGCACTGACATCAAAGCATACTAACCTTACTCACACTTAAATTATTTTACAAAACAAACGTGTCGAGATGGTAACCTAACTCGTTGAAATATAGCGATTCCGATATGTGTATGTTGACAGCAGATCTAAACAAACCAATAAGAAATACAAGACCAAACACCCGCCTTCGTATAGTGCTATTGCTGTGCCTACAAATATTGGTCGTGCATAAGGTCGTCAACTTAGCAGTTGAACCGGGTGTACTTACAGTCTAAATGTAAGTATTCTTCAAGTTTACTTTTTAACCGCTTTCCACGGAAAATTATTACTGGAGAGATTAAATTAGACGCGGTTTCGTCTGTGAAAATGTTTGCACCTAAGCAATTTAATTTGCTCTCTCTGTTTGTTGCTGTAATGTTATTTGTACAGACTGTTGACAAAATGAATTACATCTAGGTGGTCATGAATTTCTCCTATAAATTATGATATTACCTACACAATTTAGAACCAATGGAACACTTTTTGTGCTTTTAAATTGTAAAGAGAGGAGGGAAAGGAACCTAACCTAGAAATCAGATTTTGATGTAAACAACAAATCGTGACCGCAAGGAAATCTTACTTCAAAATGTCAAAAAAAAATCTTACAACGATTATAATAGTGAAAAATGGAAATTAGTGATAGTGAAATAAATAAAGAATACACATTAGTTCTTGGAAAGTTGGATTACGAACGTGCCTTAGCAGGTAAGTGGAGGTATGTTTATTTGGGAAGAATTTTTAATATAGGTACATAAGTACTTTTAGGTAACAAATACGTTGCATCTTTACTGCAACATGCAAAACTTGCTGCTCTAAGTGAAAACAATGACAATGTAAGTGTTTATAACCAGTTAGTATATGTAATACATTCAATATTTCTTTATCATATGGAATATTGATAATATGACAATTTGCAATGGGAAAGAAATTGAAGAGCCTGTAAATGATATAAATGAAAATTTTGTAGAAGCAAGCAAATACAAACAAACACATTTGGCAGTACAACGAAGCAAAAGCTTTAATTGATTCAGTGGCTACTCATATTGATGAACTGAATCATCCAAAGAAGAGAAAGTTTATGTTCGAAAATGTAGCATATGGCAACATTAAAATATGCAGTTACTGCAATCCAATGTCAAGTAAAATGGAAGAGTTTAGTGAGGACATACAAAAATTGTAAGGACAATAGAAACGAAATTGGTACGAGGACGATTTTTCTGGTATGAGGAAATGGATGAGATATTAGCGAATGAACCATCTACAGCATGTGAACACACATTGGAATCAGGTATTGACACTACATGTTCTGCAGCCAATATTACAGAAGTAGAGATAGAATGTTGTGAGTTAGAGAGAAATAAGTGTCACGAAATATAATACATCTAATTTCGATTTTGTTGTTGTGGCTGTACTTCCGGTTCAACCGGAAGTTCTCTTTATTTTTTTTTATTTAATTGGGAGACCCTGTATATTTTTGCAGATTATAATAGACCTTGTTTCTGCGAATTCGACCATACTGGTTTTAGCACCATTATCTGTAAATAATGGAGAGATAGAACACTCCACATTTACTGAACAATTAATTTTATTTATCGTAAATTATTAACAAGATGGTAGTCATCTTATAAACGAACTCATTTAAAATGTTCAAAATGCTCGCCGTTTACTTCCTGACAATATGCAAGTCTTCTACGAAATTCCTGAGTTAGCTTTTCCAAAACTTCTCTACGGATTAAATTACATTCGTCGACCATTCTTTGCCTCAACTCCTGCAAAATAGTTGATCGCCTAACGTAAACACGAAATTTGAGAAAACCCCACAGATAAAAATCTAATGGACTAAGGTCTGGAGAACGTGCAGGTCACTCTATGAATCCTCTACGTCCAATCCATCGATTTGGGAAAATAGCACCCATAAAGTTCCTAACTCGCCTATCATAGTGTGGAGGCGCTCCATCCTGTTGAAACCAAAAATTTTGAGGCAACTTCCCATTGTGTTGAAGTGCAGGGATAATGTGGTTTTCAGCAGATCCAAATGCTTTTCCTCACTTAAGTTTCCTTCTAAAAAAAAATAGGCCTATAAGCCTGTTTTCAACAATTCCCATCCAGACATTCAACTTTTGAGGATGTGGAGTATGAGCTTCATGGATCCAGGGAGGATTCTCATTGGACCAGTACCTGGAATTATAGCGATTGACTGTTCCATTCAAACAGAAAGTTGCTTCGTCAGAAAATACCATATTAGGTGCAAAATGTTCGTCTGCATTACAAATTTCCATGATTTTTTCGCAAAACTCCAGGCGTCTGTCAAAGTCATCATCTGACAGTTCTTGAAGTAGGTGTATTTTATACGGATGGAACTTTTCTCTCTTCAAAATTTTTCGTACAGAACGACGACTTATGCCATGGTTTAGTGCTAAAGTTGTGGTAGAAGTTTGAGGTGATTCTTCTAATTCAATACCAATGTTTTCTCAACTGCGTTAGTTGCGGTCTGGTCCACCTGTTTTTGGTGAATTTTTAACCGTTCCAGTCATACTAAAATGTTTTAGTGTTTTAGTGACAGCTGAACGTGTTATAGGAGTTCTTTCGGGATGCAAATCATTAAAAAGATGACACACTTCTTCATGAGTTCTAACGCGATCGCCAAACCCGATCATCATTAACATTTCAATACACTCTCTTTCATTTAAATGCACCATTTTCATCCGTACAGTTAGTAATTCGATGGACGTGAATTAAATAAACTTGACAGCTACTAGCTACTAGATGATAATACCTTTTATTTGTTTGTTGCTGCGCAAAGCTTCGGGTTACGACCGACATCTATGGACTTATTGTATCATCCCCACTGACATTTTGCCGAACTAATTATCTCCCCATTATTTACAAATAATGGTGCTAAAACCAGTATGGTCGAATTCGCAAAAACAAGGTTTATTATAATCTGCAAAAATATACACGGTGTTCCATTTAAATAAAAAAAAAATGGAGGGAACTTCCGGTTGAACCGGAAGTACAGTTACAACAACAAAATCAACATCAGATGTATTATATTTCCTTACACTTATCTGCAAAGTTTCATCAATATCATCCTCTTTGTTTTAAAGATATTTGCTTGGTTCCATACTTTATCCCAACCCAGTAAATGAATCTTGATTGTGTTTCGGTGTGTTAATAGCAATATGGCAGCCATCAATTACGCCCAAGATATTTCTTATATTTTTTTTTTGAAAGACTCCACCTATTTTATGAGCTTCAGCAAATGTCGGCCATTTGATGTACTGATGTCTCATGGAAATAAGGAACTCAACAACACATACTAAAGTTCTATGAGCAGAACTTAGAGACATATTAAATCTGTCAGCGAATTGCCTGAAAATCTCTGCATTTGCCAAATACCAAACAGTCATTAAAACAGCTTTTTCAGAGCTTATTTTTTCTCGACCCCCAGTAGTTTTCTTTTTATTGTAACTGCTAGCTTCAAATCTTCCTAAAATGCAGATGATGTAAATTTAAGTCTGCAATAACAGTATCTATCTATAATATCATATATGGTTTCCCGGGACATTCTAAAATGTTGTTTGAATACTATGTCACTATAATTTTCTACAGTACTCTCTACAAAATCTTTAATTCGTTCGATTTTTTATAACTGGTTTCTTTAAAAATTCTTCCTCATCAGTTGTTTCGGACGATTCTGATTCTGATAAACTATTTGTAAGAATATCCTAAAAAAATACTTTACAGTATTATTTAATTTGCGGATGAAATTAATAACATTACAATTGAATTATTAATTTATAAGATAACTTTAAAGATAGGATATCAATCAAACAACTAAGGTAAATAACTTATTTGTAGAAAATTTTATGTAGTTATAATTTACAAGTGTTCAAAATGGTCACCATTGTGTTGAATGCATAATGCAATATGACGTTTCGTGTTGTTAAAAATATTCTGCAATACATTTGGTATTATTTTATTACATTTATTTGTAATTGTATTCATCAGGTCATTTAAGTTATTAATTCTTGTCTTATACACTTCATTTTTTGGCAATCCGAATATAGAAAAATCTAACGGAGTGAAGATCGCGCTGGCCTCTGCTTATAACTCGGTTAAGGAAGTATTGTTCCAATAGCGCTAAATTTTTACGAGTTGTATGTGCAGTAACCCCATCAGTCCTGTTGCAATTGATTGAAAAATGGTATTAATAACTCTTCTCGGTATCGTTGGCTATTAATGTAATTGTGGAAAGAAATATTGGTCCTATTATAGGACGAGATACAGCTAACCATATTCTAACTTTAACAGGATGCAAAGGAACTTCAATATAATTGTTTCGATTCTTTATAAGACCATGTCCTGTAATTTTGTTTATTTACAAACCCGCTTAAATGTAACCATACTTCATCAGTAAAAAAAAAACTTAGATCAAGAATTTCGTTATTATTTAAATTTTCTTGAAAGAAATTGCAATAATTTATCCTACTAGCGTGATTTCTAGGTAAGATCTGATGAAGAACTCATACTTTGTATTAATATACACTGTGTATCAGCCAAATGGAATAAATTCGATAATAAATAAATGGGTGCATATTCGAAGAAGCGCTCGGACACGTCAATTGGTATTTTTAGTTGTGCATTTCGTTCAAGAGAAACCTTTTATACATACATGGTGTGTGGTGTAAAAGTGGTAACAGTGGCAAATACCATTTGTTTTATTTTAAATGCTACACCCTGTATATTATTCAATTTTTCGATTCTTCAGAAAATTCTAGACATATTTCATGTACAATTTCCTATACCTATTGTTACGATTTTTTTGCTTCGCTTACCTCGAATTAGTTCTCCGCTAGTTTTTTCGACAAGCTTTTGTAATCCTACTTTCCCCTATTTTCGTACTCTATCTTATTTTCCTTTTCGGAATGCTCCTACGTCTTGTAATTCCTCAACGTAAACTTTATCGTTTAATTTTTGGCTTTCAAATTGTGTTTTCTTTCCCATGTTAGTGCGGCATAGCGAGAATTTAGATCTTTTAGTCTCATTTACTTACAGTTAATTTCCTCATACTTAATACGGTCTTAGATTTTCGTTTAATTTCTTTCAATTTTAGTAACTTCCTTCAATTCATGTTTTGACGTTTCACTTCTAGGAAGGTTAAGGTCTGTCTGATATACACATCCCGGCATTATCGATTCTATGCTTCGATTCGACTTGCCGATCGATCGTCTATTCAGATCATTTGATTTTGTGTTTACATCTTTTCGACATCAGAGGGCAGCTCTATGTCTGTTTTCTTATTTTATCTATCTGTCTTCTGATTGGTCGTGTGACGTATTCTTGCTTCCGCTTCCATCCGGTTTGCTGGCCATTCTCGGTTGTTGTTTAGAGGCGTTCTCACGAGTATTACTTCCTATTTTGGAAATTTTGGGATATTTTCACACATCTGTGGATTTAATTGGAAGATTGCTTGAAGTAATCATTAGCCGTGTCTTCGCTTGTGTTTGGTATGGAATTTTTGTGAATATCACGACTGATGGGCTCGATAAATTCGGGATATAATTTGAGAACCACGCTTCTGCAACGCCATTTTGTCTATTTCTTCTCTTCGTTGTAAAACCTCGTTATTTTAATGGTAAGCAGACCTTGTTATTTCTTTTAAATCACTAACTTTGAGGTTTCGGTGTTTTTAGAGGGTTTTTTTACCGCCTTTATTTTTGAATTTTGGAATTTTTCCATCGTTGTGTGTGAGATTTTGAACACCCCGTGCGGCTGAGAACTTCTGCGACCTTTTTAAGTCCCTTCGGAGAATCCTACCTACCTCCTGTAGAAAGTCAGCGGACCATCTGCTTCGGCATTACCAAAGTCTGCCCAGAGGCTACGATCTGTTCGGATCGGAGAGGATTTCCAAGGCCGTACTAGCTGTTTGAGAACAAAGAGCTAAGTTTGCACGTTTTCTTTTTTATTTGTAAATTTTGTCTGCGTTTAAAAATTGTTTTTAGTAAATAACCAATCCCGATCACTTTTTAATTTTTTTATTCAACGGTACTGTAATTTTTTATGTTATACCAAGGATCGGAGAGTATCATTTAGTTCAGAAAAATAATTAACTTTAATATTCAGATAGCTTTTCATTTTTTTAACGACTTCTAAACATATTTAAAACATCAACCGATTAAATATCGGGCTGTAATATACAGGGTGGTTCATTCACCACTAGTATAATCAAGACAAATATTTAGTTTTATTTTAATAGTTTTTTTTTTTTTACTATAAAACTCTTCTTAAATTTAAAATTAACTTTTAGCCTAAGAATTTTCTTTACACAACTTGTGTAAACTGATTGCGTTGGCCAAAGCGTTCGGTGTTCGAATCCTACCGCAGGATTTTCTGTTATAGTTTTACATTATTTCATTCTTATTTTTATCGTCTTTATTAAAGTTTACTGATACAGAGTATTATATTTATTTTTTTTGAATTTTACGTCATATTTTATTCTTTTTTTGACACTCGTTACTAACGTTTACTGATAGAGAGTGTCAGATTTATTATTTAAATTTTTTTGTCAATAATTCCAACATTTTTTTATTAACCATTTTATTAATAAAAGTTTAACCGTTTTATCTGTGAATTCATTTCTTTTTTTGTGTATGAATTTATTTGCAAACCGTTTTACCCCTCGACTTTTATTTAAAATCTTGAATTCCTGCTTATCAGGGGGCATGACAGGGTAATTAATTCATAAGCAGGTGGCGCCGAAATTTGTTTTTCCATCTTGGGTTTGTATTTCTATCAACCCACCCCTCGCCGACGAGCCGGCTGGCACCCTGCATGATTGTCGATTAACCACCCAATTCTTCGAAGGTTTGTAAAACGGAGGTGCATTACCGTTTGCCTCTTTATTTTGAGTTTTATTTTTCACGGTACTCGACCGTCACTTTCAGTGCCGGAAATTTAGGTAACACTATCTTCAACTGTTTAGGAAATATTAAGTGTTTTCAGTCTTTTTGCAAAAAATAGCATTAATGAAAGAAAATTATTTGATTACAGAAATTCGCTGCAGCACTGATAAGTAATCTGTTTATTTCTTGATATTGTAAAAAACAAAAAAAAACATTAATGTCAATTTAGGAGATGTTCAAAATGCTTGCCGCGTCCGTCTTCGCAACATCCTAATCTTAAATAGAAATTTTTCTAGCATAAATTATAGAACAAAAAACCAGGAAACCACCTTCAAGGGCATTTATATGATTGAAAGCTAAACATTAATCCACAAGAACTCTTTGAAGTGCAATTCGACCTGAATCTTTTCTAATAAACTTTGCACAGAACAAACTTATTTTAACTGTACATTCATTGTGTAGTATTACATTAATTTTTTTCTTGACACACTTTTAAGCGTTGGTATGAAAATTAAGGTATTTTTTTTCATGTATTTAACAAAACCAACAACAAAAAAAGTTGATTTTCGGTTAACAATATTAGCGAAGGGAAGTAATCACTTCTTTATATGTTAGAACGAGGCTTAATCCTATGTAAACATCCTGCATGAGCATACCTGAGGTCCCAGAATTTTGTTAACGAGCGGTATTTCAACCATCGGTAAAGATAAAAAGGCAGAAACAAGAGCAAGTAAAGGACATCAAGTCTTCCTGATTACACTCTCGAAACAACGTTGCTGTTTACTACCACCGGAGGAGCTGTCCCAACTACACGCTTGAGACTACATTCCCTCGACTAATTGCACCTGCAATGGAATGATATCCATTCTATTGTAGGTACTCTCGTACTTAACCTTGTTTTCGTTTCGTACTTTAAGGATCGTTATCTCCACGCAAAACAAATAAAATATACAACACACCGTAATCTAGCAATGTAATTTAGAAATACAGATTGATAAAATATACTGCTATGCTTCCCCAGTAAAATGCTTGTATTTGACACTTATAACTGTCTCTCTCTCTCTTATAACTTATACTCTTTAATACAACATGCAACATCTTGCTATAAATGGTAATGTATTTCAGTAAAGTTTGTACACAACAATAGGTAAATTTGAATAAAATTAATGTGGTAAACTTTGTTTAGCAGTTAACAATTATTCTTATGCTGGAATTTTAAATAAATTGGATTTTTATCAAAATAGCCGTTAAATTTTACAAAATTAATAGAGACACGTCCGTCTCTCACGGAGGTTGGCTAGTGAAATCTATTTAAATTGGAATGATCTAACAGACTTCGATAGCGATTGTCTCTCGTCAGGAGGGCAAACTGCCTCAGAGTGTCCGCAAAATGCACCGAAATGAGGGGAATATAAGTTATTTAATACATGAGAAAGCCCATGTGACCAAATGGATGTTTTTCAAACATGGTCCGACTAAAGAAGAAAATTCATTCGCATACCAAAATGGGATTGTACAAAGTGGCCGTTCAAATTAAGAGTGCAGGTGAAGAACTATGCGAAATTAGTTTCGCTACTATTGGTAGATTAAGAGTTTTACTAATGGAGTTCCATCACAGAACCCACTTACTTTTGTACCTGAAGGATAGAACAGTGATAAACAATCAATCAGTCGATAGTGTGACACTAAAACATGACCTCATTAATGGTGTCGAATTATTTGTCATCAGATTTACATCGCCACGAGATATACAGAACTTTCTACAAGATGGATTTTCCGATAGGCTGGGAGAATCTGGACAATCATCCCCCTCTGACTCAAGTTCTACACCATCACCACCACAGATTAATAATTAGTGCCAATATTTTCATCCTTAATTCTTTATATAATATATCACAAAAATAAATAATTGGAACTATGGAATGTTAACACAAAATTAAAATAAATAATTATTGCAAAGTTCTGGAATCACCTTGCATTCGTTATAAAATAAATGGAGTTCCATTACAGAATCCACTTACTTTTGTACCTGAAGGATACAACACTGATAAACAATCAATCAGTCGATAGTGTGACACTAAAACATGACCTCATTAATGGTGTCGAATTATGTGTCATCAGATTTGCATCGCCACGAGATAAAGAGAATTTTCTACAAGATGGATTTTCCGATAGGCTAGGAGATTCTGGACAATCATCACCCTCTGATTCAAGTTCCTTAAGCTCTACACCATCACCACCACAGATTAAAAATTAGTGCTAATATCTTTATCCTCAATTCTTTATATAATAAATCACATAAATAAATAATTGGAACTATGGAATGTTAACACAAAATTAAAATAAATAATTATTGCAAAATTCTGGAATCACCTTGCATTCATTATAAAATAAATGGAGTTCCATTACAGAACCCACTTACTTTTGTACCTGAAGGATAGAACAGTGATAAACAATCAATCAGTCGATAGTGTGACACTAAAACATGACCTCATTAATGGTGTCGAATTATGTGTCATCGGATTTGCATCGCCACGAGATAAAGAGAATTTTCTACAAGATGGATTTTCCGATAGGCTAGGAGATTCTGGACAATCATCACCCTCTGATTCAAGTTCCTCAAGTTCTACACCATCACCACCACAGGTTAATAATTAGTGCCAGTACTTTTATCCTTAATTCTTTATATAATAAATCACATAAATAAATAATTGGAACTATGGAATGTTAACACAAAATTAAAATAAATAATTATTGCAAAATTCTGGAATCACCTTGCATTCATTATAAAATAAATGGAGTTCCATTACAGAACCCACTTACTTTTGTACCTGAAGGATACAACAGTGGTAAACAATCAATCAGTCGATAGTGTGACACTAAAACATGACCTTTTTAATGGTGCCGAATTATGTGTCATCAGATTTCTACAAGATGGATTTTCCGATAGGCTAGGAGATTCTGGACAATCATCACCCTCTGATTCAAGTTCCTCAAGTTCTACACCATCACCACCACAGGTTAATAATTAGTGCCAGTATTTTTATCCTTAATTCTTTATATAATAAATCACATAAATAAATAATTGGAACTATGGAATGTTAACACAAAATTAAAATAAATAATTATTGCAAAATTCTGGAATCACCTTGCATTCATTATAAAATAAATGGAGTTCCATTACTGAACCCACTTACTTTAGTACCTGAAGGATACAACAGTGATAAACAATCAATCAGTCGATAGTGTGACACTAAAACATGACCTTTTTAATTGTGCCGAATTATGTGTCATCAGATTTGCATCGTCACGAGATAAAGAGAACTTTCTACAAGATGGATTTTCCGATAGGCTAGGAGATTCTGGACAATCATCACCCTCTGATTCAAGTTCCTCAAGTTCTACACCATCACCACCACAGGTTAATAATTAGTGCCAGTATTTTTATCCTTAATTCTTTATATAATAAATCACATAAATAAATAATTGGAACTATGGAATGTTAACACAAAATTAAAATAAATAATTATTGAAAAATTCTGGAATCACCTTGCATTCATTATAAAATACATGGAGTTCCATTACAGAACCCACTTACTTTTGTACCTGAAGGATACAACAGTGGTAAACAATCAATCAGTCGATAGTGTGACACTAAAACATGACCTCATTAATGGTGTCGAATTATATGTCATCAGATTTGCATCGCCACGAGATATACAGAGCTTTCTACAAGATGGATTTTCCGATAGGCTGGGAGAATCTGGACAATCATCCCCCTCTGACTCAAGTTCTACACCATCACCACCACAGATTAATAATTAGTGCCAATATTTTTATCCTTAATTCTTTATATAATAAATCACATAAATAAATAAATAATTGGAACTATGGAATGTTAACACAAAATTAAAATAAATAATTATTTGTCTTATATAAGTGGTCTAATTCAAATACACCAATGGCGAATTAGAATGGTAAAAGCTAACAATGAAATACCTGTAGTCATCAGAGGGCGTTATTCGAGTACAGCGCCATCAATTTTTTAACGGATAGTCAGTTTATATCATAGTCATTTGAGCATTTTGAGCTGCTGACGTGGTTTGTGCACCAATTAGATATACCTAATTTTGGAGCGATGGATGAGTTTGTTGTAATCAAAGTGCAACAGTGGAAGCTGGAAAAACTACTGGATGTGGTTAAAGGTAAGACAAATTGAAAGTTTAATATTATAGCGTGGCATAAGTAGGCACATGTATCTGCAATATATGTAACGGCATTCTACACAGACATGGCGGGGTTCAGTATTCGTAACAGTTCCCAAGCGGTTTTGGAACTGTTGATTCGTCTCAAAAACGTTAACACTATATTAGTAACATATTACGGAACGGCAGTCACTTTGTGTAGTGGAAACGCTTACTAATATGTATCGTATTCTTACTCACTCAGAATGCCGCCATTGACTCCCATTAACAACTCAGTAGGCTGCCAATTTATTTGTATGCATTTATCTAGAAGCTAATATGCATATTACCATGCTACTGGTAGAAATAAATTCTAGTAAAAATAGTAAAAAAATTATTATATTGTATTATATTATATTATTTATTGTTATACTTCTTGCAAAATTATAAGCTAAATTATGAAACCAATTGTCATTTCACTAGTTAAATAGTATCACTTTAGTATCTAAAATAACGTTACCAAAAATAAATAGATTGCGTTCGACACAATGAATGAAAGATATTTTATTTAATTCAAACTATTAGAATGCTTAAGTTTATAATATAGAATGTGATATAAATAAATGAGGTTTCTAAATTTAAGACATCAAATATTTAACTCAACTTCAACTCTTTTCTGTAAACAACAAATTAGTTTTCTCAGTTTATGAAACGACTAACTTTATCCTCTAATCTAAACATCCATAGATATTAACTACATATGTGGTAGCAGTCAAAATACTCGATATTCCGGTTAAAGTTAAGCATCTGAGTTTTCTTACACCAAAACTTCATACGGATTGTGTTGGGTTAATACTGTTGCAAACATATTTGGCTTAATTGAAAACGATATAATTTAATCTAACAATATGTAAATATTTCTATTAATGGCTGTATCTTGCTGAGTGTGCAACTTATAGTGGGAGATGGTTCAAATTTTACTAACAATATCTCTTAAGAATAACTAAGAGTATAATTTCTACGCTATTTCCAATTAGTTATGATAGAGAACACATTCGTGTTATCTAACTTTAACTAATTTTTGTTTTAGATAACAAAGTAAATGAAGAATACTTCAAAAATTTAATTTCAGATGACATTAAGGACCTCCTGTATTGGGTGTTCGAAAAATAATCGAGGCCAAGTTCAAGGAATACTTTTCAATTGTACAGGTATCTTCAGAACACTATAAGTAAACGCGGTTAGGGTCATCAAATCAGAATCATGTCATATGCGCCTCCACATCATACCACGAGTTATTGCTGATTTGAAACTTATTGCCCGTTGATACATATATTATATTCGAATGGATACCTAAATGGTGTATTGTTGAAGTTTTTTTTTTTTGCATAATGTATAAAAAATATATTTACATGTCGTATGTTTATCACACTGTTACATTTTAATATTATATTATTTATTCGTATATGAATCCTTACTACAGAATTGTAGTGTTATCTGAAACAATAATGTTTGATTTTACCTTGAAAGTTTGTAGCAATCATTGGAGTAATGTTGTATTTTTTCACACAGAAGTGTAGTAAATAGTAAGAAAATTTATATTAAATTTTATTTCCTAATAAGGTGATTTTTCATACAATGTATGTAACTAAAATTTATACACTATTGTGTCAACGCTTGCAATAGATTTTTCAGTAATTTTTGCAACAATATTGTATTTAATAGAAATACAATCCGTTAACTACAATCGTGTCGTAAGAATTTAGATAAGTTGTAGCCAGTCGTATTCCCACGACAAATTGTAATTAACTGTTCTACAATTGTTGGTTTTTTTTTTCCGTCTATAGATATCTCTAGATCATAAGAAAAATAAATTTAAAGGTTTGCAATACTTATTACTAAAGGGCGGAATATATGCAAAGTGCATATATTTGCATATTTTGCATATGTTAACAAATTTCACAAAAAATTGCATATTTCGGCAAAAATAAAATTTGTGTGCATATTTTTATGTTTTTCGTTTTATCAAAAGATTAAGTGCGACCCTTGCAGGTAATTGAAATAATTTAAAAGGTGGGTAGGTTTTGTCGACTCACCCGTTTTATTATTATATGGTTTATTGCCGGCATTTATTGGGTGTTTAGGAATTTCCAAGTAATCAGCTTGACTAATGGAGAGCAGATGTGGTCTATTCTTTTGTATTTATATTGTATAGTTTAGTTTATCGATAGATTCCAGTGTGAAAAGAGTGATTTCGAAAATATTTTATTTCAAACGCCTAAAATGCCGAAAGCCGCTTCGTGGATTAAAAATTTTCCTGAGTTAGAGTTTAGTGGGGATAAAGTGTTTTGCAAAGTTTGTGCCAAAATCATTGTTTGTGAAAAGAAGTTCCAAATTGATCAACACTTGAAAACAGCTATGCATAAAGCTAAGTTGCAGAAAAATAAATCTGTGCCTGTTCAGCAGTGTGTGCAAACCGCATTTCAAAATGTCAAACCAAAGAGTGAAAAGGAGGTGTTTCATCAAGACTTATGCAAAGGTATATTTGCTGCGACTAAAGCAGCAAATATACCTTTGAAGAAACTGCAAAATACACAATTCAGAGATTTTTTGCAAATATATTGTAATCAAAACATCCCAGACGAATCCACACTTAGAAAGAAGAATGTGCAAACAGTAATGGGAGAAATTAAAGTTTCACTGGGCGATGAACATTTTTATATTATTGTTGATGAAAGCACAGACTCATGGGGTCGATATATCGCACATCTTATGATTGGAGGGCTTCAAGAAAATGAGCCAGGGAAACCATACCTATTTAATATCTTCTAAACAGTTAGACAAAACAAATAATGTGACCGTAACTCGATTTATTCAGCAGTCTCCATCAATTTTTTTTTTTACCAAATCCAGTTCCAGTAGAGAAGTTTTTAGTGTTTTTGTCTGACGCAGCGCCGTATATGGTTAAAGTAGGCCAAAACTTAAAAATATTTTATCCCAATATGGTACATGTCACTTGTCTTTTACACGGGATAAACAGAGTTGCAGAAACTATTAGAACAGCATATCCCTTGGTGAACAAATTAATTTCAAATGTAAAGAAAGTGTTTTTGAAAGCACCTCTAAGAGTGCAGATCTATAGAGAGAAATTGCCAGGAGTTTGTTTACCTCCAGAGCCCGTAATTACTCGATGGGGAACATGGATTAAGGCCGCGATATTCTACGCAGACCATTTTGAAGCCATTAAAGACATAGTTTTAGATTTAGAAGACAATTCGCAGTGTGTAGTGCAAAGTCAAGCATTATTAAAAAATGTATATTTAGCTAAGGAACTTGTTTTTATTAAGGTTAATTTTAGTTTAGTACCAGATATAATAACTTCGTTAGAAAGTAGGAATATAAGTTTAAGAGAATCAATTAATATTGTTGAAACTTTTTCCGACAAATGCAAAGAAGTTCCCGGTGATGTAGGAAATCAAGTAAGAAGGAAACTCGAAGTTATTGTGGGAAAGAATGAAGGCTTTAAGTATTTAATGGAAGTCAAAAATATTTTTGATAGTAAACCATCCAACGAAGTAATACCTTGGCCTTATGACTTACTACCCAAATTAAAATATTGCCAGATCACATCGGTAGATGTTGAAAGAACTTTTTCTTTGTACAAACATATTTTTACAGACAGAAGGCAAACATTTTTATTGGAAAATTTTGAAAAATATATCGTTATAAATGCATTTTATACTATTTCAGGTTGAAAATTTTACCTATTATGTTTTTCTTTTAATTTTACTTAAAATAAATAATTTTTGTAAGGGTCGGCGTTTCTTTATTTCCATTTTTCCATGTTATATTCAAGGCATATAATTGCATATTTCGACAAATAAATGCATATTGTTGCATATTTCAGAGAAAAACGATGCATATATATGCGCATATTTTAACTGAATTGACGTGCATATATTCCGCCCTTTACTTATTACTATGTTAAATTTACAATTTTAAAAATTTATTACTGTACAAAAAGTATGCAACCTCCCACGCACGTCTTTCGACGAAACCGAATTCCAGCAATTTTCCCTGTCTTTTTGTTGACGTATCAATAAAAAAAATGTTCATACGAACTGAAACTCGATCCAACTTTAATCTGTCAATATTTGTTATAAAAATATGCTATTCAAATTATAATATTTAATTTCGATGTGTAGGCATTTCACTACTGATCTTCTCTACTTCCTGAAAGAAGCCTTGAAGGACATTATATTGCATAATACATGTTAACCTACCTATTCTGCAGTAGTGCCGCTAGCTAGTAACACTAGTCAGCTAGCTCAAACCATACACAAACTCGAGTATTCAGCACGTCTGACTTTGTAATGATACGCATTCCATTAAAAGCTAGATTACAACAGAGAAACAGCCCCAAACCTCAATTTGTGCATGTTTAATTTACTACTGGTGTCATTTACATGTAATTATAAGCACAGGCTGGTTCGTTTCAAACAATTGATCAAACAATTAATTATATGTATTTAAATAGCTTTAACCTTGGCTACATTTGCCGAATTGCACAACATCAAAGGCCAGCTCATCGTTGCGTGATAATCTGGCATTAGTGAAAATCAACAAACTATGTGTAGAATGCATATTTGCTGGGCAGAATAGTATGGAAATAATTTAGAGAATTATTGAATTTAATCTGGGCAATATCATGATCATCAGTGTAACGTATTTATAGCAATTTGGAGAAGATTCACGAAATTAATTACGCTAAATGCACGAAGTTATAGAGGATTGTGTTTGGGCTGTCGATAATTCAAGTTCCTTTGGTATAACAAAAAATATGTACAAATATGTCTGCTTGAAGTGCTACTACAGGTAGATTTTAATATTTTATAAGTATGAATACCAAACACGGGTAGAAAGAATGTTTTAAGTTGAAACAAAAGTTTAAGAACACTTCTCTAGTTAAAAACAATATTATTTAAGCTAAAGGAACATTTACACTATCGGCCACTGAAGGAAAAACTAGTATAATTTAAAAAAATCCACTTTTTTCAATATTTAATACTTTTAACATTATTGTAATGTTTGTTAACTTTTGGGCAACGAAATACTGGGATTCTACTGCAGAACAAATCACAACAAGTACGATATCAATTATTCCCTGCATAATGGGAGGAGACACCCACGTGGAATTTTATGACCCTGTCGACCAACCCCATTTCCGTCTTAAATACTTTGTTGTTATGCTTACTTTATCGTAGAAATAACAATTAAGACCTGAATATGTCGTGCCAAAGCCGAAACATGTACTCTCAAAATATATTAGAAACTTTTTGGTGAATGAAAGCGACATTTTTCTTTATATACACTTTCATTCAAATTTCGAGCGACAGCACAAAGAAAAATGAAAAAATAACAAGGGGAATTAATTTAAGGATATTTCATTGTATATATTGTGTACTACATATATTTTATGATGTTAACAAATATAGAGAACAGAAACAAAAAAGAGAATATATATTATTTTAAAAGCGTGCCTTGGGAAAGGCACTTTCCCAAGGGCATTGAGGGTGGGTTGCGTGACTCCAGTTCATAAGGGCTCAGAAGAAGAAAAATCGAACTATTGCCCAATATCCCAAACTTCTTCTTTATCTAAGCTATATGAATATGCCATGCTAACTCGGTTATTAAATCACTTAGAAATAAATAACATCATCACCGATAGACAGCATGGTTTTAGAGAACACCATTCTACGATCACTGCAGTGCATTCCTTCATAAATAGTGTAGTGCAGGCGTTGGATGCTGGCCTGCTACCAGCAGGAGTTTTTTTTGTGACCTTTCTAAAGCCTTCAATTGTGTCAATCATGAACATCTTATTGACAAATTGGATAAGTATGGGGTCCGTGATGTGGTGTCGGAATGGTTCGTTTCGTATCTTGCAGATAGGGTCCAATTTGTTAAAATGTCCTTCAAGAGTAGCAACTGCGTGCGTAAGGTCTATTCATCATGTCTTCCTGTTACAAACGGAGTTCCGCAGGGTTCAATATTAGGGCCAATTTTATTTTTAATGTTTATCAATGACATTGTTTTATTTATGTGACAATCCCTTTTTATATACGCCGATGATACATCATCCATTGTCGTCGGTTGGAAGCCTGTGGATGTACAAATTGAAGCAAATAGACTTCTTAGAGAGCTGGCTCGATAGTTTACTTCCAATAAGTTAAGGCTTAATATAACTAAAACTAATTACATGTATTTTCATACTTCGCGCTATTCGATAAATACTACTAATAATGTGAGGTACAACAATTCCCATATAGAGCGTAAAACAACAATTAAATTTTTAGGCATGACTCTGGATGAACATTGAATGTCTTATTAAAAAGATTAACACTTATTGTTATCAAATTAGAAATTGTTTCCTGTTGACCGTAGACCAACTGACAGTTACAACAATTTTAATTTTTAACGTGTTAAACATTTTAATAAATTTTAATTATCTTTATTAGATTGAAATGGATGACGATTTTCTCGGAGGCAATCCAAGTACGACACCGACTTCGAACAGTGCTTCGTATGCATGGAAAGATGTGAGAAAACGGGAATACGGGAACACAACAGACAACACCCAAGTCCGATATTAAAACAAAAAGCAGAGCAAGAAAAAAACTATTACAACAAGAAAACAAAGTATTAGAACAAAAAAAACAAATATTAGCACAAAAAAACGAACTATACAAAATGGAAAAAGAAGTTCTTGAAACAAAGAAACACTTGAAAAATACAAGCAGAAACATGGACTTACTGTATGAGTCGATATATCGAACTGAGAATGTGCCCGGTGCTTGGATTGATTCGAGAGACCAGGCAGAAGAAGGAAAAGAAGGAGAAGATATTTTAGAAATATGTTAAATTATTGTTATTATTATTATTATTAAATTTAAAATATGTGTTGCATTCCAGTGACTTATTAAAATTTTATTATAGTGAAGTCTATTCGCGAATAACCTATGGCATAGTATCCTGGGGCTCCTCGATACTATCACGGGATGTTTTTATTGCCCAAAAAAGGGTTGTGAGATGTTTAGTGGGTATTAGAGGTTACGAATCCTATTGCCCGCACTTTCAGAGATTGGCTATTCTACCCTTACCTAGTATATACATTCTGGAATTGCTCTGTTATATATTTGATAATCAACTAACTTTTTTAAAATGTTCTGACATCCATATCTATAACACAAGAGTAAAAGAGAACTATAAGGGGCCACTAAACAGGCTGGAAATTACTAGACGATCCCCTACTTCGATGGGAATCGAATTATTATTTAATTTGTTACCTACCAAGCCATATAAAGTCTCTTGCCGGTTTACGAGTATTTAAGCCGACTAAGGGCGTTGCTTCTTGAGCATTGCATCTACTCCGTTGAGGAATTTATTTCTATTATCATGTCAAATGTGTAGTATTTTAAGTTTTATACTTATTGCGTAATTGTACTCTATAAACATTGACAATGTGTCCTCAGTATTGCTACTGGCATACACAATAAATGCTCTATCTATCTATTATTATTTTTAACAACTTAAATATTCTTACTTAATGTACAAGTGGTAACAATTCTATTTTTTTTTGTTAACATAATCGATAGAAATTTAAATTTTGTATATCTTTTATGCATTACATTCCAACTAAATAAACTCTACCAGGGCACTTCTGTTTCAACGATATTTTCCTTTTTGTTAGGAAAAAATACTGCAATTTTTTTGTACTTTTACTTTTAAACAATTAAAACTATATAGCTAACTAACTATATAACTACTATATTAAAATTACATAGAAATTATCATTACCGTAGAAATTTTACTTGAGAGTATTCCAAATTAAATGAACAAAACCTTGGAAAAGTTACCCATATTTCGAAATTTCGTTATGAATGTTACAGGCTACATGAAAACAACCTTCCAAAAATTACCCATAGTTAGAATATTACTTCTAAAAGTAAAATACCTGTATTACGGTTTTAAGGGCAAAAAAATGTCCCAATCCATACAGGAATTTTACCAAAAACTTTTTAGTGCATGTAATGCTTATAGTAACTAAAATTATTCTTTAAATAGCACTTCCCAATATACATTTTTAAAACTGTGATATCCATTAAACACAATTTGCCGTAGATATTGCAAAGAAGAAGCGCATTAACCCAGCTTGGATACTTAACGTATACTGCAGTAACCGGATAACAAGAATGAGTAGATAAAACAAACAAGAGGGCAGTACTTTAAGAGACCCCACATTACAACAGGTGAGGGACTTCATCGCAAAAGGTTGGGTATTAAAGGATGCCGGCGCTAACAAAGTTACGATCGTTCTAGAGTCTGGAGGGTATGACGATGCGCCACCCTTATGGTACTGACAAAGCGGATAGAAATCTGGATAAATATCATCCATTATACGCCGTGAAGTGCCTCACATTGCGTATTTTCATCTCGCACGAGTAAAACGAAGTTAAAAAGTACCCTGTTTGTTTTCATTGCGTCAGACAAGAGTACTCATCCGTGCTGACTTTGCTTATTATATAAAAATTCCTAGAAATAACAATTAACAACAACATTGTATAATTATGTCTTATTCTTCTTTTCTTGATTAATGTACATATTTTGATATTTGTTCCTTTTTTGGTTTTTTTTACGTAATATATGTTTTTGTTTTACATATACTTAAAGGCTGCGCTGTAGTATAAGCTTTCCTTTAAGTGAGCTACAAAGACTCTCTACTGCCGCAATAGAAGTAATACCAAATCTACCAGCACCCAAAGAAAATTAACTTAGGTGTAAAAAGAAATGAGGTGGTGGGCGATCTGACCAGACGAGATTAGTCAAGGTCATTCTTCGAGCTGACCCTTCTTTTAACATAGCCAAATCGAAAATTTAAGAAGTACGTCAATAAGTGGATATTTGTAATGACTCCAAGCAGTTGAGGCAAAGATTACCAGGGCAGAGACAGATAAATCTTTTTGCCTGTCTATATTCCTTTGATGGGCTGAATTTACTTTAGCCTACTGGATAAAGACAGGAAGACTGTTAGAATAATAGTAAATCTGCTGACTGGTCAATAAAGACCAAATAGGCGTATGTATAACATACGCTTGGCAGGTGCTTCTATTTGCAGAGTTTGCCGAGAGGAGAAAGAAACTCCAGTTCATACGCTGTACCAATGTGAAGGCCTGGTCAACACAAGGTTTCTAATACTGGGCGTGGAGAATCCCACAGCTAACAGTTACATAAAGGAGCCACTCTTGAAGATAATAGGCCTAATTAAGAGGGCAAAATTAGAGAGCGTCTTCCAGAAAAGGATCTCAATAGATCTGAAAAGGTGGCGATAAAACATCTCCATTTGGGTATCCCAATTTTCTAAATCAATTATTTGTACAATTTTTAAAATATTATTTTCCTTTTTGTCGAAACTTACACACTCTTGAAGATTCATGTCTCATCATGCCCTTGTCTTACCTGAAACAAAAAAAAAATACATATTAATTACATGAAATAGATGTATTAACTTTAAGAGTTTACATATATTTGCAATTTTTCTGTAATATATCACGTTTATTCTGTAACATAGCTCAGTATCATCATCTGAATTGCCCAGGCTGGTTGTGAAAAGTTTTAGTAGGTATTTGTATCACTACATTTACTATCGGTGTTAACTCAATGAAAAGTAATATTTAATACTGTTACATATAGGTGATCGCACATGCGCACAGTCAGTCAATATCCAACCTCCGTAGCAGTAAGACCTATGTTTGTATGCTTCTGTAATATTAATATTGAATAATAAAGATAATCAAATCCCATCGCGGAGTATATATATATAACATGGCGCAGCCAGAATAAAAAACAAACAAAATACAAACAAAAAATTAGTGAAAGGAAGAAAAAGTGCAACAAATTATTTAAAAAAAAGTGTCAGAGAGGAACAAAACAAAATGGATATATATCTCAACAGTAATCGATGGATCCATCGATGAAATTAAAAACTCGCCCGATCAGTAACGTGATTTTAAGCAAAATCGAAAATGGTTCCACTAGCAAGAAAATCTTTTTCGTATAACCACCTAAAAGTGTTGAATTACATGCAAATAGTCATTCGATGAATACTACAGGTAGGTTAAATGAAACAGTATAAGTTTTGAATCAACGTTTTATAGAAATGTAACGCAAAATTTATTAATCATTGAAATAACACAGTACCAGTGCTAAACCAATATTATAAAAGTATAGAGACAATTATTACTTCGTGTGTCTACAACAAGTAACTGTGTTGGGATAATGTTGTTGTATTATTCAATTAGCAGGTACAAATTATTAATAGAAAATTAAGTACATGTCCAATTTTAACTGTAATAATTAAGAGGAATTTTCCAAAAAAAAAAATTTTCTCCTCACGCAAGATTCGAACCTACACCCTCCTTCCCCCAGAATGCACGTTTCAATTATCATTCAGAATCAGATTCTAATGACAGATCTGATGATGACGAAGTATTTGCTGTTCTGATGAATTCTTCGATCATATCTTCAACAACATTGTCGAGTTGATACAATGTTAAGCCCCTCAACAAGTAACGTTTTCACTTCAGGTAATTTAAAAGTTTTGTTGTTAGCTGCGACATGATGCTTTACTTGAGCCCAAATAAGCTCAATGGGGTTCAGATTGGAATGATAAGGAGGCAATCTTAAAATTGTAAAACCACTGTGTTCTACCATTTGATCAATAACATATGGGATGGCATTATCGTTAATGTATTTTCTTGCAAGTTCAAGCAACTCAACTTTTAATAAAGTGTTGTCAACAACAATTCCTTTTGCAAGAAGCCATTCAATTAATTGTTGCTTTTTCCAGGCCATAATAGGCAATTTTTAGGTGAGCAGTAGGGAGCATTATCCATAAAAATAACAGAGTTTGGTTCCAGAAAACGAAGCACATTTCTCGTCCACTCGGTGAACACTTGGCTGCTCATTTCTTCGTGATAATCTCCAGTTTTCTTCGATTCGAAGAAAAGGAGATCGTTTTCAACGTTTGCGCTACCAATATGTAAAACAATTAAACGTTTTCCTGTTCTTGACGGGTTTTTCAGTGCCGTTGAAACTCCTTCCACAAATGCTCGTCTTGCAGTGAGTACTGTGGTGTCTGACCATATTTTTTGCTTTGTATGACTTGCATTGATCCAAGTTTCACCCAAATAATATATCTTTCTACCACTAACACGAATTTCCGAATGTTGTTTGAATATTGACGCCTTCATAACACAATATCTTGCCGTTCTATTAAAACACTATTACGACTTCGCTTCGTCCACCTAAATCCTAACTTTTTTAAAATTTTCCAGAGCGTCGTGCTTTTCAATATTGGCGAAGTGTCATCTGCATTAATAACCTGTAAGATACAATGTGCTGAAATAAATGTAAGATAAACGGATAATATTATATTTACACCCAATAGTTTTGTGCATGTATAGGTAATTCGTTCTGCAAGAAAAAGCAATGTACGTGTCGTCTAATGGCTGACTTATCTGCTTCGTCTAAGGAATCATATACACTCTGACGAAGACGTTTTTTAGGGAGTGAACTGATAACTCCTGTGGCATCCTTTTCTTTTACAATATGCCACACTGTCTTTCACCTAGCCCAAGTTGCTTTGCAGTCAGTTTAGTTGCTGCGCATTTAGAAGTGTAGTAGTTCAGTGTATCTGCTGATGATGATAGCTTTGCTGTCGAAACGTACTGCTGTTGTATAGGCAACCCAAGTTTGCTGAGTGTATTTTGAGTTGCATATTTTGATTTGTTTACTTTCTTCCGAGCTGCTGTTCAGTTTACCGAGAATTTTTCACAAATTTTATGTTTATTTTGTATAAATTTAGGTTAGAGATTATTGTATGATTTAATTAATTAAGTGTTAAGTTTTTTTAAAATTAATTCCATTCATTTATTTGTCTAGTGTTTGCTTGTGTTGTTTGATGCGGATTCTATTGAATGTTGTCGTTGAATTGTTATACGACTGCGTTGTACGATTTTGAGAGAGGGATTTTTGTAAGAAAAACAATTGTGGAGTTTTGTTAAGGACTTCTTTGTTCGACTATTGAGGTGAGTAGACGTATTTTTGTATATATTTGTTGCTATTTTATAATTCATTTAATATTGAATTTAATTTCTGTAAAAATTTAGTCAATCAAGGATTTCTTTTTGTAATAATTGTTAATATATTGAAGTGTGCACATTATAGATATAAGATCAATTATTATTTTTTTGTTTAGGAAGATATATTTTTAGTTTTTTTCCCTCTCATTATATTTTTTAAAGAGTTAATTTTCAGTTATCTATTTTGCTGTTTCATTTTTAGTTATCAATCACCTCGGTTGGGTGAGTAGAAGCGTTGTTCTTGCGTTTAGTTTATTTTAATTTGAAACCAAGTGGATTGAAATTGAAATATTTAGGATTATCCTCCTGAACAAACAAAACTTTTGCTTTGCATCGGAAATACCATTGTCCTATTTCAATTTAGAGTCAAATGCAATTTTTATTTTAAGCCAGAACCATCAGTTCAAAGTTTTTTTTCTGCACAATCTGTAATTTAACCCGGTGTTGAAATAAATTTGATTGTTAATTAACGCGGTTGGGTTAAAAATTCAGTTGTTTTATTTTTATTTTAACACCTTTTCAATTTTTCGGGTAATTAAGGAAGTTTGATTTCATTTACTCACAATTTACTTTTCGTGGTTAGATTCAAGTTGTAATTCGCGAGGTTAACTCTGAGGTTAATAGTTCTTTTGCGTTTGTAAATTTTATCCGTTGAGCTAAGAAATTTTATTTTTCTTTTTCATTTTAAGTTCATTTTGCATTTTCAATTAATTTAATCAGTACACAGCAATACGTCCAGTTTAGTGCAGTTTGTGGTGAGGGGTCTAGGAGAAGTTTGCAAGTGTAGTAAGTTCCAAATACAAATTATAAGCCATTAATCTTTGTTTACTGCCAATATGTTTTCCCTGAGGATTTTTTGATGACCCTGCAGGTAGATCAAATACCTCTTCATCTGCCATACTAAAGTTGATGTAAAAAATACTATGTCATCACTATCAGTTTATATACTTATTAAAACAATACCTTCAAATATTCAACAGTAGTCAGTAGAGCTCTAAGTTTTATTTTTTCCTAACAGCGATCGGGCATCCTTCTTCTGTTACTCATTTTTTGTTTTGTTTAGAAAAGAATAATGATCTTTATTTAATAAACAAGTCTCCACTTCTCACCGTTCGCCACATTCAAGGGTTTGCCCTATAGGAAAATTCCCAAAAAAATGCATACGAGAGTAGACATGATAAGGAATGTTAAATACAATGTAAACAAACCTCATCTTACCAGATCTCATTCTTCAACTCTGAGAAGCCTATAAATTGTAAAGGCTCTAATGATACCGGCATTGAGTACTTATTACTAAAATGATGAAACTATATTTATTTACATAAATCGTTAATTAAAATTCAGGAATTACTATTTATTATCAAGTTCTTTTAATTTCGAAAGTAGAATAGCATTTATGCACTCGAGATTTTTCGGCGTTGCATAAATTTGAATATTTAATCAATTTAAATTATAATTAATTGCCGAGAAAAAGTAGTTTCAACTTTGTGAAAAGAAAGAGCATAATATATGTCTTAACACTAGATGGCAGTAATTTTAAATTATATACAAAAATATTTACTAACTAATAAGCAATTCATAGAACTTCAACACAATCAAATTCGAACTGTTTATTATTAAAATAAACAATGATCACCAGCTTATATATTAAAATGTTTAATTTTTTGTTTTGTTTCTTTAATCACTGACTTTCTGTCTTAACGCAACAATTTCTTTTATTTATTTTACCTTAAACAGACAGCGTTACAACAAAAATTAGATACATATTACACACAATATAACAAATATATAACTCAGAAATTTTTTTCAGCAATTCGCTTTGAATTTATTATATGGATATTCTCTTATGTATTTTGGTATTTTGTTGTACATGCCTATTGCTGTTGTTGTTAGTATCTGACTATACTTATGGTAGCTATATTTTTCACTTCTCAAGTGTGATATTTTACGAGCTTTGTAATTATGTATTTCTCTATTGGCCTGTAATTTTAAATTAATTTGTCTTTTCATAAATAGATGTTGTTGGGATTCTATAGTGTAACTTGCATATTATTTTTAGCACTTTGTTTTGCTGCCTTTGTATCTTGGATAAGTTCTCTTTTGACGTATTTCCCCAAATGCTTATTAGATAACAATTTTTGGCGGTAAATAGAGCATGATACAGTGGTTTTATTATAAGCGAACGGTATTATGTGCTTAATTTTATTCAAAGTTCCAATAGTTTTCATATTTTGTTTATCTCATTTCATAGTGTTTTGTAGTTGTAATCCTAAGTATGTTGTTTCAGTCACCTCTTTTAGTTTCTGATTATGTATTTCTATATTTGCTTCCTGCTTGTCTTTTTCATTACTACCTATCATATACACAGTTTTTGCTTCATTGATGGTAAGTAAATTATAGAAGCACCTGGATATCACTTGTTTGTTAGCACATCTCATGGCCTACTAATATCTAATAATTAATAATTAATGTATGTTCTCTATGACTAAAAAGCATTACTATTTGTAAGAAACTAGAGAACGTTAGATATCTGAAACATAAATATTTAGATAGGTTAGGCAAATAATGTACAGAGTGTTTTGTAGGAAAAAACTCATTTTATTTGGTTGAAACTTGGAATTTAGGCATATTTTTAGCATTTTTTGCAAGAAACGCTAATACTTCAAAAACTATTAAAAATAGGTATACCAAACCCTAATATCAATCGATGTAGAATTTTGCGCTACATTCAATGGTGTAGTAAAAAATGCCATGTTCCATTTGAAAGAAAAAAGTTTTGTTAGCTTAAAGGTATCCACATTGGAGGCGCGTTTTTGAACACCCTGTATGTGATTCAGTGATTATTGCTATAACACCTTATGGTTACGTCCTTGTATTTACATCGACTTTAGTAGAACCACTAAATATCTGTTATCTCATGAAATATTTGATTTTATTTAAGAGTGCAAATGTCAAAAAATCAACGAAAATGACAAAATCTCAAAAAGGTTCGAATTTAGGGATAGGGAACCTTCATATAAACTAATTGCAAGTGACTCGCCAAATTCTTTAGACCGATAAAAATTATACCATTCCATTTAAAATAAGAAAGTATACCGAAAGTGCTATAAAGTTGAAAATATTTTCCTTAAATAAACCACAGTAGGCCATGTCTACACTGCAAGTTTCAAAATCAAATTTGTACTAGAAGTTCAAAAAAATCTAATATCCCAGTTCGGTGGGACAGCCTGTATATTACATTGTTTCTCCCTTTCAAGTCGCAACCCAGTGTATTTATTTTCCCTATTTCTTTATATGCTTTAAGTATATTGTTTTTTAATTTCTTTTGTATTAAGTTTTACTATAATTTAGGACTCATGTTTATTGCCCCGTAGCATTTCTTTATACACGAAGCGGTCTCTTTTATTCTTAGCTTCTTTAATATTTTTTCGGCTATTCCTTTCGTATTTTCTTCTTTCTCCTGCTTCTCAATTCCATTTATTAATATATTGTTTTCAATTTTTTCTTTTTCAGTATTTGCAAGTAATGCACTTCAATTAATTAAAACCAAAAACCAACTACGACATTAATAAAAATATACTTGTATACTTCAAAGTACATGTGTCATTTCAAGCACGAAATCGCTTTAATTTTGCTTCATGCATAAATAATATAGTTAATATATTACGCATTCCAACGTTATAGTAGACAATAAAATATTTCAAGGTGGTTTCATACATCACAGTGACTGAATATGCTAAGATCGCGTACGGAGAACTATAAAGTACATCGAAACAATTATATATAAATAATTAATTAATTTCACACTTTAAGATCTATTGTAACGATATAATAAATAAGGCACAATAATTTGTATACGTAGGTGAGCACATATAGTTTAAAATTCTGTTTCTGAAGTCGAAATATTCCTAGTAACACTTGTATGTAATCTTCCCAAAAAAAAAAAGAAACAATAATTTGGCAGTATAATATGTTAAATATATTAGTTGTTTGCTGATGTAGAGTCTATTTTTAAATGTTACAATAATTATATAACTTTATTAGCAGCTCTGTTTTATTTTTCTATATACATATTACTAAAGTAAAGTATGCAGTCATATTTACAATATATCTAAATACGCAATGGAAAGTACAAAAAAGAGAGACAAGACATTTCTGAATGTAACACCATACTGTTAGTTCAAACCTAAAAACCCCTATAAATATTTGCCATATCCGTGTGTGTACTTTACACGTATCTAACGCATACACATCCAGGCTGATAATTAGTAAAGCAAACACGTGTTTATTAAACATTAAGATAAAAGCGCCGTAGCATGTTCGGAAACCTATCTCGAAATACTTTCATTTTTTGGTGTCATTATCGTATTATTTTGTTGAATCTAACGGTGTAGATATATCATTGCTTTTTCGCGGTAAGGCAATGGATATTTAATTAAGCGAAAGTTGAATAAAATGGCAGATAACAAACACACTTAAAATATATTCTTTATTATGTTCAGTGCTAATCGCAGCTGCTGTAAACATTTTGCGTAAGACTTACGCAAAAATTCTGTTGCCATTTCCTCTTCTGGGTTTTTGATTATAACCCGGTTTTTAATTTTAGACAAGAATTTTTTTCTAGCAGTTTTATACACGGAAAAAAATCTCTTGGAATAATATACAACAATATTGTAGAAAAAATATTGTGGCAGTAGTAATTAGCATAATTATGTAACCTTATCACAGATTTTTGTTAATTATTACTTGTTGTTTTCGCAAATAATGCTTTAAAATTGTAGTTAAACTTCTGTTCTATAATTGCACACAACTGTGACATTTTTTTCTGCAACAATGTTTGTGTCGAGACGTACACGACAAGATTGTGGCAATTTTTGACACAAAACTTGCTATTTTTTCGATATTTTTGTTTCTAAATAAGTGGTCTAATTGAAATACACCAATGGCGAATTAGAATGGTAAAAGCTAACAATGAGATACCTGCAGTCGTCAGAGGGCGTTATTCGACTACAGCGCCATCAAATTTTCTAGGATAGTCAGTTTATATCATAGTTTACACGGCCATTTGAGCATTTTGAGCTGCTGACGTGGTTTGTGCACCAATTAGATATACCTAATTTCGGAGCGATGGATGAGTTTGTTGTAATCAAAGTGCAACAGTGGAATCTGGAAAAACTACTGGATGTGCTTAAAGGTAAGACAAATTGAAAGTTTAATATTATAGCATGGCATAAGTAGGCACATATATCGGCAATATATGTAACGGCATTCTACACAGACATGGCGGCGATCAGTATACGTAACAGTTCCCAAGGGGTTTGGGAACTGTTGACAATTCGAATCAAAAGCGTTAACACTATATTAGTAACATATTACGGAACAGCCGTCACTTTGTGTAGTGGAAACGCTTGCTGATATATATCGTATTCCTACTCAGAATGCCGCCATTGTTTCCCATTAACAAATCAGTAGGCTGCCAATTTATTTGTATGCATTTATTTAGAAGCTAATAGGCATATTACCATGCCACCGGTAGAAATAAATGCTTATGGCAAAAGAATTTCTTGAAATATATTTTATATTACATACATCTCTTAATGTGGAATAATTTCAATAAATCCCTAAACGTGCCACCAGGTGTCATTCAAACACAGTTTCAGATAGTAGCCAATAAGAATTCTATATTCAAATTTTAAAGAAATTGCACAAGTTATTTCAACGCAAAACAAAAATTTGCCTTTATGGAGGGAAACCAGCCGCCACAATTTGATTTATGTATCATCTTGTTGCTTTGTTGATTAGAGGTTGCTGTTTTAAGGTTCTTTTTTTGTGTGTATTACAGTAAAATGATACACCCGAATCATTTATAGGTATGTTTAATTACTCATTCTGTGTTATACTTCTTGCAAAACTATAAGCTAGATTATGATCACTGAGTGACCGATCTCATGTTCGCCGACGATAGCACCTTTTCCACAAACAACGACGCCGACGCAACGGACGCTCTTTATGATATTGCTCGCATCGCTCAATCGTACGACTTGAAAATCAACGTGGACAAGACCAAGGTGCTGACAACGGATGGATCGCAGGCCACCGTTCACCTCGACGGTGTACAGATCGAACAAGTGCAGGAGTTCAAATACCTTGGGTCACTGGTTCAGAAGAAGAAAGTGGCTTCTACAGCAGAGATCCACAGCAGGATTGGACAGGCAGCCGCGGCGTTTGCCTCTCTCAAATGGTGCCTATGGAAGAAGATTAATATCTCCATGAAGACAAAATTCGCCTCTTCGGACGCTGATTTTGCCAATTCTCCTCTATGGATCAGAAACATGGACCCTGCTAAACTGGATTTGGACAAACTCGAGGTATTCCAAATGCGATGTCTGCGACAGATCCTGGGAATTTCATTGCGCGATCGCATTACCAACGAAACCATTCGGACAATCTGTCAACAACAACCAGCCATCGGTGAAGTAATCCTGCAACGACGATTGAGGTGGTTTGGCCACGTCTGCAGAATGGGCGCAAACCGAATACCACAAAGATTTCTCTGGAAACAGCGACCCGTCCAGTGGAAAGTACAACGCACCGCGCCAAAGAAAACGTGGACAAAACAAGTGGAAGACGACTTGAAGAACCGGCGTCTCGACCTCAATCAAGCTAGGACCACCGCCATGGACCGGAAAGCGTGGAGAGCGGTCATAGAACAAGTCCGAAATCCTGCGGCACCTACAGCAGCGTACTGGTTGCATGGGCAACCTCCGCCAGCCGCCAGCTAAGGATCATAGATAGATAGATAGATGAATAACATTTTGCATTTAAATGTGTTATTGCTACAGCACTTAGTATTCCTTACTACAAAATTGTAGTGTTATTTGAAACAATAATGTTTGATTCTACCTTGAAAGCGTATGGTAGTTATACACACACTTGTAGCAATAATTAGAGCAATAGTGTTGTATTTTTTGACACAGAAGTGTAATAAAGAGTGTGAAAATTTATATTAAATTTTACTTCCTAATAAGGTGATTTTACAATGTATGTAACTAAAATTTATACATTATTGTGTCAACGCTTGGAATAGATTTTTCAGTAATATTTAGAACAATATTGTATTTAATAGAAATACAATCCGTCAACTACAATCGTGTCGTAGAAATTTAGATAAGTTGTAGCTAGTCGTATTCTTACGACAAATTGTAGTTAACTGTTCTACCATTGTTAGTTTTTTGAGAACAATTTTTTTTTTCCATGTGCGTAAGACTTACGCAAAAATACTGTTGCCATTTCCTCTTCTGAGTTTTTGATTATAACCCGGTTTTTAATTTTCGACAAGAATTTTTTTCTATATACCATTTATATTACTTTAGATATAGAACATCATCCTGCATATTTTATAATTTTTTTTTTCACACAGAAAAAAATGCTTTATTAAATATTGTTATATACATTTTAATATGCGATGAAATTGTGTGAAAAACTGTATTAACTGACCCTACAAATATCTGGAACGGTTTTGTAGTTGCACATTTTCGATTATAGATATCAGTTATTGCACTTTGTCAATACCAAAACTATAATTCGTGACTTTTATTTTATATGTTTCTACTGTGATCTTTTAATTACAGTAGTAACATATAAAACAAATACTTGTATCAAAAGATACCCGACGGACTGCTCTCAGAGTGAGGTTTTCGTGGTTTTCCTCACTCCTTGGCGAATGCTGAGAGACGAACATCTTAAGTCGCTCCACGGGCGCAGGCGTAATAATAACTCATGGCTGGGCCGATGCCTCTGTAATTGGCGAAAGCTGTTGAGGATGCTAAGGTATAAACTATTGTTATTATTATTAGAACCTAATATTTGTTCCCCATTTTGGTAGTAGTTACGTAATTAGAACGTAACAGCTACCAGTCATTTTCTCTTTATAATAATAAAAAAAAATAATCACGGCGACTAAATGTAGACTTTTCACAGGAAAAATCGGGACACCAGCAATCATGAATTTTAAAATTTCTTGGATGTAAATGCAGCTTTCAGAGGATATAGGTATGCACTTATCAAAGCCATAAATCACTTTTTTGTGTGTATTATTGCGATCAAAGGTAAAGACTAAAAATTTAAACAGAAATATAAATGTATATAGAGAAAAAGGTTTATACATTAAATAAACACATTGGAATTTCGGTGGCGGTGTTTCCTTAGAAATACCGAATACGAAAATATTAATGCAAAAAAAAAATACGTAACAACTAAAAGGCCTCTTGAGTAGATGGCACCATTTAGAAATACACATGTATGTATTTAACTTGTTTGATGTTATGTAGAGATAATTCCTTTTTTAAGAAAACATATGGCGATGGAATTTTAAAATTATATAATTATATGCTTAGTTTGATTTATGCCCGCAAGTAGTACTTTAACAATAGACAATATGTCAATCAGCCTCCTGAGTTTTTGACCAATGTGATTTTCACATTGATTAATTACACTATTATTGATGTATTCATTATTGTTGTTTAGTATTCTTAAATATTGTATTACTACAAAATATTTTTCTATGTATTAAAAAATTACCAAAAACAGTTTAAGATTATTTACAAAATTATTAAAGCAATTAATTTCACAAAGAAATTATTATGAGACGTAAGATTACACATGCGATAGCTAAGATATATTTCCTGAAAATACAATAAACGGAGGGTTCATAAAATAAATAATTTCTTTGCGAACTTAATTGCTTTATTTAAGAATTTTATAAATAATCTTAAACCTGGTTTTGGTAATTTTTATAGATAGAAGAAAACTTTATAGTAATACAATATTTAAGAAAATTAAACAACAATAGTAATTATTACATCAATAATAGTGTCAATAGTAGTCAATAAATCTGTGAAAATCACATTATCCCAAAACTGAGGAGGTTGACTGACATATTGTCTATTGCTATACTAATACCCGCGAGCATAAATCCAAGTAACTAATATTAAAGCAGCACTAACCAGTAACATAATTTTAAATAATAAAATCCCATCACAACATGTTTTCTTAAAAAAAGAATTATCTCTACATAACATCAAACAAGTTAAATACATATATATTTCTAAATGAAGCCGTCTATTCAAGAGTTCTTTTTGTTGTTAGGTATTTTTTTCATTGGTATTTCTAAAGGAAACGTCGCCACCGAAACTCCGATTTGTTTATTCTATACATACACCTTTTTCTCTCTATATATTTATTTTTCCCTTTAAATTTCTAGTCGTTACCTTTGATCGCAGTAATATATATAATTAAGTGATTTATGGCTAAGATACGTTCTCCGAAAGTTGCATTTACAATCAAGAAATTTTAAAATTCTGAATTGCTGGTGTCCCGATTTTTCCTGTGAGAAGTGTACTACTTGGGATCGTTCTTATTATAATATTGTTTCTCGTTGTTTCCCTGTTTATCTTCTCAATTATTTTCATTAATCGATTTCTTTCCATTTTCCACTCCTCTTCCTTCCTGCTAGATTCAGGTTTGTTCTCCTTTATGTCTCCCTTTACCTCTTTTATTTCGTTATTTAATTTCGCACTACCTCTAGTCAAGTCTTCAATTATCTGTTTCATCATTCCCTTCAATTAGACCACCGTTTGTGTTCCTTCCTTTCCTTCTTTATCTCCTGGGTTTGCACTCCTTTCTGTCCTCTCTTCCCTTTCTTCTGCTGTCCATCCTTGTTCTGGCGATCTTATAATTTTAAATATATCCCTGTCTTTATTTCTTACCTGCGTTCATCTCTGCCAATCAAGACAGGACAATAACTCAACATTGATCGCGCGGTGTACTAGAGCCTTACTCAACTTACAATTAGACCCAACCCGCCTCGACTCATTTATCCGTGTCTCATCTGATTACTCAAGCTCTACGTAGCAACTTTGACCTACATTTTTTTATTTCCTTTATGAATATACTTTTGTGTAGTGATAGCAAAATGCTCCAATATGCATATTTTTACCGTTAATTGGATATTAAAATCCTTATTATTCTTACTTATGTACTTGTTTTCCTCTTTCTTTTTCCCTTCAATCTATCTCCTACCTCAAACCTTGTATTAATGCAGCCACAAAGGCCCATTATTAATTACTATTTAGCTTTCACTTACACGATACTAGTAGAGAAAATTCTTCGCAATATGCAATTATACACAAATCCCCTTTTTAACTTCGACGCGTCAGAACAATACCGATAGAAAGTTGTCGAGGGGGTAGATTGTCGTAATTACCGCAGATTACCCTCCATTTAAACGCTCCGAGGCGAAAGAAGAAACCTAAATTAAACTCGTGCCTCGCAGCAGTAAAAAAAAAAAGAAAACCCCGCTTTCTGAACACGGAATAAATGCCTTACACTAATGAAGAGGATCCAAGGGATAGGGCGCCTTTCCTCTCGGTGCCGTGTTCTGTTATTCATTCCTGCCACTTTTCTTTTCCTCGCGATTCTATCTACCTTTTTCCCCTTGTTCCGTCTCACTTTTTTTCCGACCAGCGGATCCGGAAAATTAAACGAGAAGGTATTCTCTTTCTCCCTCTGCTTATCTCCGTATACGCGTCTACGAATGTAATGCTCGCATAGGTAGTTTTGAGCAGGCAATCCCGCGCCCAGGTGCAGCGAAGTAGCTCGCTATTCCTAGGGTCCTATGGGAGTTAATATTCTGGGAACGCTTACCCATTACGTCTGAGTATTACATATTTTATTTCGAGACAATTTCTAATTGGGAAACGCCCAGGAGAGGGAGATTACGCCAGTTATATGCACAAAGAGCACAGCAAGCTAAGGTAAGATGAAAAAACAGAGAAAGATTTAGATGCACGAACAGCTCCTCTGCCGTTTAGCTGATTAAATTCAAACATAGTTATGGAGCACAATCAAACATTAAAGAAAATTGACAAGAACTTACAACTGCATACTTCCGAACTCTAATAAAGAAACATCACGCAGAATAAACAAACAAATCACAAAATCAAACCAATCGATTAATCCATAAACAAGTGGAAAATTACAACAAAGTACCACGAACCACCATTACAAGAAAGAAAATACAACCAAATACGTTTGAAGACACCACTGTAACAGTGTTCTGTTTTGTGCGGGGTTAATTTTGTTGTTTTAATAGATATTGTAGAGTGAAAATTAAACAAAATTTGGACTACAGTTCCGTAAGAGGACCACTGATTTGGCGATTTATATGTACGAGCGGAGGTCCAAAAGTTCGTGGAATGGAGGGGATGGAATGCGGATAGGTGCGCTCGCTATGTGTCATTCTGATTGGGGACTCATCATTAGTATATAGGTTAAGCTGCAGCCCTATTGCGTCAGTCGCTTACGAATAGTTGCCTGCTAAACAAGTCAATCCGGAAGAAAACTGAAACTATGGAGAAAATTGAACACCGTGCTGTAATAAAATTCCTTACCAAGCAAGGAAAGAACGCTCAAACCATATTGAATGAAATGGAAACCGTTTATGGGGAACAGTGCCCTAGTAAATCAATGATTTATAAGTAGCATGGTCTTTTTAAACAGGGCGGGAGTCGATTGAAGACGACCCCGCTCAGGACGGCCAGTTGAGGCACCACATCAAACATCGTCGAAAAAGTGGAAGAACTTGTACTGGAAGATACCCGTTTGAAGAAAAAACAATTATCTGCATTAGTTGGAGTATCAGATACCACCATTTTGCATATCCTACATGACCACCTGGGTATGACAAAAGTCAGTGCAAGATGGGTACCGAGAACGCTCATGCCACTTCAGAAACAACGCGCCCGATGCGTCCGAACAATTTTTGGAGCTGTGTGGAGACGAACCTGCACACATTTTGGAGCAGATTGTTACCGGAGATGAAACATGAGTTCATCACTTTGAGCCTGAGTCCAAACAGGAGTCCATGCAATGGCATAAAAAGGGGACACCACCGCCAAAGAAATTCAAAGTGTCAGAATCGGCTGGAAAGTTGATGGCTACTGTTTTTGGGATTGTGAAGGGATATTATTGATTGATTACAAAGAAAAGGAAGGAGCATAACCGGAGAATATTAGGCAGCGATATTAGGAAAATTAAAGGAGGCCATCAAGGAAAAACGTCGAGGAAAATTGACCAAAGGGTGTGTTCTCTTGCAAGACAATGCGCCGGTTCACAAGAGCAAAGTTGCAATGGCTGCTCTGCACAAGCATGGCTTTCAATCAATAGTCCATCCACCCTACAGTCCAGACCTGGCCCCTAGTGATTTTTATATGTTCCCGAATTTAAAACAACACTTACGGGGAAGAAAATTTTCCGACGACAATGAGGTAAAGGGGGCAATTTTAGCCCATTTTGAGGCGAAAGATAAAAAATATTTTTATGATGGTTTAGAAAAATTAATTCATAAATCTAATAAATGTATTGTGCTTAAGGGTGATTATATTGAAAAGGAAAAATAGATTTATTGTTTTATTTTTATTTAAAACCCTTTCATTTCACGAACTTTTGGACTCCCCTCCGTATCATTACGGAAAAGCCATGTGTTTTCCAGAGTGTAAAATAAGCTATTTCATTTTTTGAGTAATGGAAAGAAAGTACTAAAAACAGTTTGTTCAGTTCAACAGTTTTTCGAGGTTATGTGCGAGGCGTTTTTGACGGATTTAACATGTGGTAGCAATAATGTGAAAGGAAAAGTTACCAAAGTTTAGACATACCAGACGCAAAGTTCAAATGAACTAGATTGAATTGTGATTGCAATTATTGTCAGTTTAGTCATGAGAATTAATTTTTCTCTAAATCCTCCTCTTCTTTATGGTGCGTAGGCCTATTTGTAGAGATGTTTTGCCTGTTAGTGCCGCCGAAATAAAATAAATGAAATAGGTTTCTGATTTCATTTAAGGTGAAGACCTAATTCTGACATCCGTCCAGGAAATGTTGATGGAGAAGAGGATAATGTAATGCATCAATGACACTGCTTGTGTAAGTGTACACAAAAGATACTCCGTATTCAATTTAATGATCCCATTTCAGCTCAGTGTCTACTGAAGTTTTGTTATTAATGATATGAAGATTGTTATTGCGATGGCAGAAATAGGTCAGACAAATTTACGGTCCCAGAAAAGCAATATTCAAGTGGAGGTTTTGCTGAAGAAAGCGAAACTGTGATCATCAGAAACACGACAAAAATCACTAGGATCTTGGAAAACGATTCTGAGTACTTTAGGATATTCCATTATAAATATAAATCGACAAATCAGTGGTCCTCTTACGGAACTCTTACCAGAATTTGTTTAATTATTCCTTATAACAATAAATTAAATAGCAGCTTGTGTAGTTTCCTAACCTAGCGTACTAATCCCTTGTAACACAGATGGCGCTGCCAGAAATGAATCTACAGACTAAATTCATTATACGTTTGACAGGCGAAAAAAAAAGGTTATGGCTACCAGTAATAATTTGACAGAGTGCAAAATAGATTAATTAGATTGCTCTACGAGTAGCTAAGTAACGTGAGTAAGCCAGGGTTGCAATCCAATTTAGTCAAAAATCGGGTATTTTGATTAAACAGTTTTATTTCCACACGGAAAATTATATATACAAGAGGTGAGTTTATACACAGCGGGGTAAAATTAGCAGAATAAAGCCCTTTATTTTCAGCGGGCAGCGAGTTGTACATTCATACAACAAAAGTACACAAAATTACATAGAAATGCTAAGCAATAACCAAGAAATGAGTTACTAAATTAACTGGCTTTCAATATCGCAGTGCGTTTTAATCGTCTAGTTTCCTCATGCAAGAAATAAGTTCCTTGCCAATTTCAGGATGAGTGCAGCAGTAAATCAGATCTCTCTGAATTGACTTAGCTCTTACCTGGGTCAAAACAAAAAGAGAGATTCTGTTCGGTTTGCGGTCTCCCTTCTAAATTACCCGATGCCAAGATGAGAAGCACCTGCGTGAATATACCGATTAAAATGTCGGTAGCTTCTGCCCCAAACAAATTAATAGGTAGGTATTTATTTTGTCAGAATGGTTGAAATACTTTTGCCCACAAATTCTAACTCCTGCCAAAGTAAGTGTGCAAAAATTTACAGGTTATGTCCTTGTTAATCTCCACGTAGTTTCTTCCACGAGAGAGATTACCAAGAGAGTCGGTACAGCAGTGTCGAATACCGGTGCTGTGTCAGCGGTTAGTAAAAGAAGAGATTGTTAACACAGAAAGCCGTGCTTATATGCCATACACTGAAAGCAGAAACAGCATTGACAGTTGAAACAGGTATGTTCAGAAAATATGATGTTAATAAACATGTTCCAAAACTAGATACAAATGATTAATTACAGATTGTGCCCGTGATTAAAATAAATTGATAAAAATACCCGTGAAATTATTAATTATTTCTAAATGTGATTTAAGAAACTAAGCAATTTATTTTATATTAACGTGAAACGTTACACCATGGAAGAAGAAATCACGAAAAACAATAAAACCGGTGACGTCATACTGTCGTAGGAATGCTTTGAGCAATTCGGCAGTGTCTGTGTTAGACTTGTAAATGCGATACCGCATGTATTTTATTTTTCACCTCATATTTTTTATATGCGTTATCAGTAAGTAGATAATATAATATATATAATAATATTATTATATTATTTATACTGATAACGCATATAAAAAAAATCATTTAATATCCGAAAATAAATCAATCGAATACAACAATTTGAATGAGTTGAGAATACTTTATGCAGTTACTGAGTGAATACAGTGATTATACATGATGTCAGCGAAATTAAAATGTGCCAGAACCAACTCGTCCGACAACAATATTTTAGTACGTTGTGGTGATTTATGGGAGTACAAAACTTTCAGCACTCCAATTGCTCTTCGAATACAGCCGTTAATATGCGTCCTAAACTTTAAACCACAGCCCAAGTGAACGCCCAGATTGGTACTAGTATCCGGTGATGGCGAATCCTATTGCAATCACCACAGTGACATACAAACTATGCCGTGCTCCTCAATAACACCATTTCGCTCGGACTTGTCAGGGTTTAACTTTAGGGCATGTGCTTCTGCAAATAATTTCACAGATTCCAAGTCTTCATTCAAATGCTCCAATGCCTGATCAGCACCATCAGCCGCAATAGGGAAATAAAGGTGGGTACATCTGCATAATTGTGTAATTTAGAGTGACGCACTGCTGAGGCTAATTTAGATGTGTAAATGGTAAACAGCACTGGTCCCAGTATGGAGCGTTGGGGAGTAAATAAAAGAAAAATTACATAAAAGGAATTTGCGAAGCGGTAGTTTGGCAAAAAAAAAATAGATAACACTGCTGATACTAATGATTGAAGTAAAATAAAAAATAAAAGAAAGAATACAATTCTTTTGTTACACACTGAGAAAAATGGGCTAAGTAAAGTGTTTACTTGATAAAAAATTAATTACAATAAATAAAGTTTTACTTGGAACTATTCTCGTTAATTAATACCGGCAACTAAACCCAGTTTCCTGAATGCAAGTTGTTACTGTAAATAGTGCTTTTATTAACGGCTATTACACAGCGTACCTGACGAATTTGTGCTAAGTAACGTATTACCTATGACTGCAGCACATGGTTAGTAGAAGTAACAACAATGCTGATCGCTATTAAATTCATGTATTTTCTTAAATAGCTAACAACTTACCACAACTACGATTATTTGAGTTTTGCTGCCACCCCGTGATTGTTTTGCTATTCCTGATTGGCTAATGCGGTGGAGTAATAAAATAGTCCCGATTGCTACGCGCGCAAGCGCGGGCTAGCGTCAAGTAAGAGTTACGGACGTGTGAAATGGTCGTCGAAAAAGAGTGGCCAAGGAGTACGGCCATTGTAGGCCAGTTGGAACCCAAATATATTAAAAATACCGGGTGGGTTAACTCAAGGCCCCATCCGTATAAAGAATCCCAGCGAAAAAAAGAAGTACCGAGCCTATAAGCAATCGGATGTTTCAAGATTGCAGTTTTAAACCACGTGGTGGGATATTTGAATTCCCCATCATTGTGATGATATCTGCGCCCGCTGGTGAAGTTAAAGTGTGGATGCCGTCGCTAGTGATCGACAGTCCACCTACAGTTAGGGATACCCCGAAGTAGCCGTTTTCGAGGCGATCACCGGACATAACCGCCACGTACGCCGACAGGGGATCAACCCGCCGAGACAACGCCCAATGCAAAGAACCGACAGAAACCGCAAGTTTACCGCCTAGGTATATTATTTCTTTGTTTTATTAGTTGTAACTTCAAAGCCATAATTTCTCTTTGTCCTTGTTTAGATTTTAATAAATTTCAAATAACTAAATAACGTTTCAAGGGGCCCATTTACCTTATCTTTATTATGCTTAGTTGTTCATTTTTTGCATTATTAAGGAATTTATTTTATGAGTCATTAGGTGTAAAATTGTTTAAAAAACTGTTGTTAAAGTGAAACCAATATCTTTCATTCATATCAGGAAGTCATTGTGTTTGTCCTAGACAAAATAAACTATTACTAATAATACTGTTTTTTATTTAAATTTTATATTAAATATTCACTAAACTTCCTCGTTTTCTACACTACCTATAGGTTGAACAACAAATTTAAGGTAGTATATTCTATATTTATAGCAACCATTACCTTCTATATATAGGTATTTAGGGAACGTGCATTAATGATACTGTTTCCCTGTTATCACAAGTAATCCAAATACCTTGCATTAATTGAGGTTAATAATGAAAGTGCGATAGCCATTATAGATAGTTCATTTCATAGCAATACATCTACTTGACATGAGCAAATCTTTTACTTACCGGCAAATGCATATATTCTTTGGTTTATACTACTTCAGTTTAATTATCATAAGTAACTTCATAAGTTACGGTATGAAGCAGACCGTAAGTAACTTAGATGCTTCTTGTTAGTATCAGTGTTTAGGATCTCTTTTTCACTTGTACTAAGTAATTGTACTTACTCCCTATCCAGCGAACTTTTTAATTAAGATAATTGTATTTTTATTTATGACTAATTATTTTTTTTTTTTCTCAGTGCAGGTAATTAAAGTATTACCGTAATTGTAGTTCCTTCCGTGGATTATTTTGGGCTGGGTTAAATTAAAAACATGTAAATCGGCTAAAAATGGGGAAAACATACACAGGTTTTTTAAATGTGTCTACTTCTTAAATCATTTGTTTCCATACATGCTGAAATGACATTATCATTTAAGCCACTTCACCACTCCTAAAAAGCCTCTATTGGTTTCAATTGAAAAAAAGGATTAACCGCAGTGTGCGTACACCTCGTTTAACCATAGGAAATGCCGATGCAACAACACGACTAACACATTTCGACCGACAATAATCTTTTCCATAGGCTTATTACGACGTGAGAGTGTCGGTTTCTGTATCTGCGCCCCTCCCACCGCGCCTATACAACCCTAATAGGACGGAATCGACGCCCTGGCGCACCACGGCCGCAACAAAAAGCACCGCCAGCGCCGCACCAAAACAAAAGAGAATGCCGCCGGAAATCCAGTTAACTCTCTGATGTCCTCGACGTGTATATATGGGTTACGTGAGCTGGATGGCCGGATAACAGCGGATTTGTTATTACTCGTCGCGCACAGAGCAGCGGATGATATGCAAAGATACATAGTGAGTGTAACACGCTGCGGTGTACACACGACTACCGACGTAACATATCCAGATACTTGTCAGCGATATGGGGACGGTTGGGCTGGCTGTTCGATGAAATGCAATCAAACTGTAACCAGATTGGAAGTGGAGAGAAAAAGCGAAGCGTTGGTCGAACGGGGTTAGTTTCCGGACGTCTAGTAGATTAATGGACTGTGCTGGAAAATCGATATCTAATCCGCGTAATTCCGAGAGAAAATTATTTCGCTGTTTAATTTTTGTTGCCGTCGACTGATGCGGATAACGGATTTAAAAACAATGAAATCAATAGAATTTATATATAATAGGCTATCCCAGCGAAAATGGCTAATCAGAAAATTTTCGGATTAATAAAATATTCGGCTTTAAAATTGGAAGTTTGCAATAATTTGGTACTTATTTTCTTTTCTAAATATTCGGTTAACCGAAAGCCCGTGTAAAACTTTATTATTTTAAATATAAAATCATTGATGATTACAACGAAGAATTTTCTTAAATTTTAAAGCGCATATTCGTTATTACCGCGAAAGATAGGGAAATGAAAAAAATAAAAATTAGAGCATCCGCGTAGGGTTACGTGGCGTTTAAAACGGTAAACGCGGCGGACACTATTTACAGGGGCGCTATTTGAACGGGCATGTTGTACGCGGGGGCGATATGGGCAGACGCGTGTATAATTAAAAACAAAAAAATTAATCGGGGCGCAACGATTGTTAACGGTTAGGGCTGGCGGACACGTATTAATCTATTTCGGCAGACGCGCCGTGCGTTATTTCGGGTATTTACCAGTAGATTTACGTTGGAGGGAACTCTAATTTCGTAGGGACGCGAATAAACATAAGGGTTTGAAGGTTTGATTAGGCAACGGGAATTAGATTAGAACCGGGCGATTTAGAAAGGCAAGTAGATATAAGGCGGGGCGAATTCCATCCAGTGGAATTAAAAAGTATTAGTTATAATAAATTTATAGCCACTTTTCGAGAGGGTTTTAAAAATTTTTACGGNTCTCGTTAGTTAATACTGCTAACCCTGTTTCCTGAATGCAAAATTGGTACTTAAATATTGGCTTTTAATTAATCGGCTATTACATAACGTACCTGAAGATTTGTGCTAAGTAACGTATTACTATATGACTACAGCACATGGTAGTAGAAGTAACAAACAATGCTGAAACGCTATTAAACTCATGTATTTTCTTAAATAGGTAACCACTTGCCACAACATAATTATTTGAGTTTTGGCTGCCACCCCGTGATTGTTCTACTATTCCTGATTGGCTAATGCGGACGGAGTAATGAAATAGTCCCAAGAACAGCTATGCGTGCAGGCGCGTGCTAGAGTCAAGTAAGAGTTACGGACCTTGGAAAAGGTCATCGAAAAAGGGTGGCCAAGGAGTACGGCCATTGTTGGCTAGTTGGAACGCAAATATATTAAAAATACCGGGTGGGTTAACTCAAGGCCCATCCGTATAAAGAATCCCAGCGATAGAAGAAGTACCGAGCCTATAGGCAATCGGATATTTCAAGATTGCAGTTTTAAACCAAGTGGTGGGATATTTGAATTCTCCATCATTGTGATAATATCTGCGCCCGCTGGTGAAGTTAAAGTGTGGATGCCGTCGATAGCTGAGTGATCCCACAGTCCAACTGCCACCTGCAGTTAGGGATACCCGACGAAGTAGCCGTCTTCGAGACGACCACCGGACATAACCGCCACGTACGCCGACAGAGGATCAACCCGTCGAGCACAACGCCCAGTGCAAAGAACCAACAGAACCGCAAGTTACCGACCTAGGTATATATTTCTTTGTTGGTTATTAGTTGTAACTTCAAAGCCATATTTCTCTTTGTCCTTTGTTTCAATTTCAATAATTCAATAAACTAAATAACGTTTCAAGAGGGCTCATTTACCTTATCTTTTTATTTGCTTTGTTCATTTTTCATTATTAAGAATAAATTTTATGAGTCATTACCTTGTAAATTGTTTAAAAAAAACTGGTTGTTGAAACCAATCAATCTTTCATTCATATCAGGTAGTCACTGTGGTTTGTCCTATACAAAATAAAACTATTACTATTAATACTGCTTTTGTTTTTTTCTAAGTAATAAGTATTAGTACCATTTTAGCAAAATAAATGCGAATTTAATCTTCAATTATTAATGCAATCGAAGCTAACAGCACACTGAAATAAGTAGAAGAATTAAATATTGCAAACAAGTTTTGAATGACGCATTGTTCGGTACGCACACTTACAGTGGCGGTTGCATAAATAATCGAAGAATTTGTGGAACTTTTTTTTGTACTTTATCAGTTATTCACACAGAGCACACAGTAAGCAAATACTTAGATTAATAATGAAGGTGTGATAGCCTTCATGAATATGTCCAACGACCAGATACACCATACTACTTAGACAAAGGGCAAATCTTTGCTTACTCCAACTACATATATTCGTTTGGCTTAACTACTTCAGTTAATTATCATAAGTAACTTCAATAAGGTATCGGTATGAAGCAGACCGTAGTAACTTAGATGGCTTCTTGTTAGTATCAGTGTTTAGGATCTCTTTTTTACTAAGTGCTAATAATTTGTGCTTTGTCCCCTACCACTTTTTATTACGATAATTGTATTTATTTATGATTATTAATTTTTTTTTCTCAGTGTAGGTGATTAAAAACTAATATAATGCCATACCGCTTGTCTCTGTATTCTTGTTAAGTGAGTTGTGGGAGGTAACAGCTGCGTGTTGGTTTTACCTCTAGTATTTTGAACATGCGCAGGTGCATACTTCTTGAAAAAACTATTATAATTTTTTTTTTACAAATACAGCGGATTCCAAAATATACAAAGATGGAAGGGTAAGTAATTTATAGTTTTTAAATATTAATTTACAGGAATATCTATTTTACAGTTGACCTTTAAACAAGCCTCCTGGAAGATAAACATTCTACACAGATAAAAATACGGAGTTGAATCTAACACCGTTTTAACTCTTTTCCGGTGTTCCCTCGCGACCATCCGTTCAAGAGAGCCTCCATTTCGGAGTAAATGTGTTGCTAACTAAAGGATAGAATACAAAGATATTTTGCTTTCCATATGAGAAAAACAACTCTTTAACCGAGGCAACCTAATCCGTTAAGTACCAATTTGTTTCTCTTATGCAGTTTTACTATTTCGGAATAAATGTAAAAGTTTCCGAAATGGAGAAATTTGAACTCCTACTGCTGTTATTAAAATGAATAACGGATGTTGTTTCCCCCATATATATGTAATACTACTATCGTATCAGATAAAATTATCTCCTATTATGCAAGTAAGTCCACGTGGAAATAATGAATTAAAATGTTTAGGGAAACAGTTACGATTTGGAGAACAAATGTTCCCAATCGGAGGTATCCTTTCCCTTTTTGGCATTGAGGTATTAGAAATAGAAACATCTGTTAAGTAAACAAATTATCACCTCAGTGACGGAGAAAATATAATGCAATGTTAGGGATATTTGTTCACATTTAGGACTTAAATACGGTAGTGTAGATGCGGAGAGAAAACGGAGATTATTTCTTCCTTGAAAATCAGCTGAAAAGTGGCACGCGCTGTAGATCTTCCGCTCATGAAACCGTTCTGATTGGTATGGATAATGCTGTGTTGCGATAAAAATTTGATTATCCTGTTGTATATCAGTACCTCAATGATATTGCTATTAGCCTTTAGTTGTTAAAATCGGTCCGATCACCATGCTTATGAAGAGGGCTTTATAATTGTTGATTTTAGCTTTACAGGAAACACGCCCTGCTGGGAAACAGAAGTTCATAATATGAGCCAATGGGACCGCAAGTTCGTCTGAGCAGAATTTCAAGAGAGACACCGATATCCCATCCGGTCCAGACGTTTTGGTATTATTCAAACGGTGTATAACACCCACAACCTCATTAGGATCAGTAAGCTAACGGTTAATAGAATGGTGCACTGCGTGATAGAAACTTCCGTGGAGCGCGCTTTATACTTCAACGGACGGCAAGCGATAGATCGTTGCCAATGATCGAGAGACAGCCGCCAGGATCGTTGAGTCCCCGGGAGCGAGTCAGTCAGCAGCAGGGAAGAGTGACCGCCGCCAAGGCCAAGCGTAGAGGGCGCACCAAACGCACTTCCGGAAAGGAGCGCTTATATCAGGAGCTAGGCCTACAAAGTTGGAATATTGTGCGGTGCATGGGGAAGGCAGTTAGATTACCAGCTTGTATCGCTTGTATTTCGAAATTTTGCGACATCTTACCAATGGATTCATAACTATTCAGAAGATAATACCAAGAAAAACCCGCAAGGGTCACCCTATTAGCTAATGACGTTCGTGTTTACTATTTCCAGCAGCCATTTCCTGTTTAACAACCGAGTGACATTTATTCTTTGTTTTTTTGCGTTTATGGTTTTGTGTTGTTTAAGATTAAAGTGAATTATATTTTTTGTTAGAGTGACTTACGGATAATTTGTTATGATATATGCAAAATAGCGATATCAAAACAAAAAAGTAAACCACCATCTATCGAAAATTGGATACGTATGATTGATGGTTTATGGAGAAAATTTTCTTCACTTGGCTTTCAAATACATAATGCCAAGGCGATTTAATCAAGATGCCATCGAGAATTTCTTCTGCTACATCAGAAGTCATGGTGTGAGGAAACATCAACCCCACTTGCGAGGGCTTCATAAATTCATTTAAAAACATTGACAATAATAATTTATTTTTCTTAACCATCCATTACCAGTGTTAATTTAATGGTAGATGTAACACATAAGCCGGTACATGTTTATATAGAAAATTACGTCTGTGGTTGCATTGCCAGAAAAATATATAAACAAGTGGACAAATGCAATACCTGCATGAAAAATTTACTCGTAACATCTGATGGAGAACAACATAAATTAATAATGGCAGTGATATGATCTTAAATCATTAATGTTGCCATCAACATTGTTCATGAGTATTTTTCATAAATGTGCAATTGTAGTGTCCCAAGAAATTGTCAGAAATTGTTTAAACAATAATATTCGTCGCACAATCGTAGAATGTGTTAAAAGTAGGATGGATTTTAGCAATATTATATGTGAACGTCATCCTAATTTAGTAGATATTTTTATAAATAATTTAGTCAACCTTATGATTTTCGGGTGGACAAAATCTATAAATAAGATTCTTAATGGCAAAGACAGTCGTTTTAAACCTTTAACTATTAATGACCCTGTTAAAAACGTAGCTTCCCATAAACAGCAAAAGAAACAGAAATAATGTGCAGCATAGTAATTTTAAATCAATTTTTAATTAGTGCATTTTGACTAATTTCAAGACATTTACAATCCTATTTTTTTCTCTTTTTTATCGTGTTAAGATCTGAAATCACAGCTTATTATTGTGAAGTGTATAATAAAATATTTACTTACATAATTTGTTTTAATTGTAACAGACATTTCTATTGTAAAAAAAAATGATACTTTACCAAAAATCTGTATTTGTTCATTTAAAAGAAACAATAATTGAATATTTAATTTTCTGGTAAAATATCAATTTTCATTTGAACTAAGTTTATACTTCAGAACTAAGCAGTATTAAATCGAATGCAAAACAATTAGGCTTAATACTGTTTAGTTCAGAGGTACAAATGTAATAGCTACATCAAAATATCAGGGGTATATTTTTCAAAAAATACCGCCTTTTTTAGTTGCGAACCATTGTGGTGTAGGTTTCAATAATATCTCCAATAGTTGTGAATCCATAGGTAAGATGGCGTTCTTAAAAAAATAACCAAATTTTTATACAAAGAGAGACCATTCTATTTTATCCTTTTCTATGGTACGGTGGCTGTTGCACGCTCTTCATAGCGTTGTTATCAACGGTCGCACCTAGCCGACGTCGGATACACGAGGTCCAACACATCACAGCGCGTGTACGGTGAAAATATGTATTTCATCTGAATGTACAATGGAATTTTTTAGAAATGACATAGGGAAACACGCATATACAAGAGTCACCCGTAGCAGTGTATCTCCTTTAAGAGACCCAACGTATTTGAATACTCCAAATATGCCTGACAAGCAAGACACCGTAAAAACACAATTTATGGTTGCTTTAATGTTTGTTTTAATTTACTGGTGGAATGTAATCTTTTCTAAAAATACTAGGTATAGTGTAGAATAACAGCCGGTTATTGAGGGTGGATGCGCGTCGGAGGAGCATTGATAAATGTTACACCATCTCGTTTCATGTCAGAGCGTTACGTCCAAACATTAGAAGTGTTGAAGTTTCATCTTCTGGATATATGGCTTTTACCGATTAATCCAAATAATGAGGTGGCAGTATTTACCTTTGCACAGAACAATAGCCCCCCGATACATACTACTGGAATTGCCAAAAGGTGGTTCAATGATAATAATCACTGGGAAATGTTGGATTGACATGCAAAATCCCTCAACTTAATCCCATATGTGGAAATGTAGGGGAAGATGGTAACACAGCAGGGTTGGGAGCAACACAGTGTTGGAGAAAGAAATGTCGAACAGCTCACTCAACATGTGCACGAAATTTGGGAGAAACTTCGAGGTATTAATTATCGTAAAAATTTAGTTGTTTCTATGAGAAGATTAACAGACTATATTACCAACAAGAGTTATTATACCAAATAGTAATTTAACACTTTGTGAAAATATTAATGTTAATTTTGTAGTAATATGTTGAAATTGTAAATAAAGTATTCATTGATACCTTTTTGGCAATGTTATTTTCCCATCTGATATTTATTTTATTATTTTTAAAAATTAATAATTTATTAGAGTAGTATTAAGTCACTGTGATTCAAAATTTGTTTATTACTTTTTTAAATTTTACGAAACGCATAAAAATTATAATCAGTGCATTCTTTATTATTCTAATGTCACAGCTGTGGTAATGTAAACCATCTTGATCTGAGTAGAATAGAGGCCTACCGTCTATCACTATCCCTTTTTTACTAACACAGAAATTGTTAAACTTTTAATACTACGTTACCTCTTATACCACATAAAACCTCTGTTCGGCCAAACGCAATATGTATTTGTATTATCTGCGGGATGTGGAATTGCCACTAAACAAATAAATAAAAGCATGTAGAAGTTTCGGTTAATATATACAATGAGTGTATGTTGAAAACAACGAAGGCTGGTACATTTTTAAAGCAGATATATCAATATACTCTACAACTAAAAAGCCTATGACATAATATAAGACGGCGGGTGTACACAAACGATGAACCCTACTGAGATAAAAGAATTTTATGTTATTTTCTATGTGTTCTATATGTTGAGAATTATATTTTTGTATATTGGATTGAAATAAACGATTTTAAAAGTTTGTTTACCCTCTTCAGTGTCTCTCACCCGGCGCACATCGGCCTACAAACTAGTAGTATCCTAACACAGCTATTTGTGTCACCTTCCATAATTGCCGGCTCAACTAACTTTTTTTCTTTGAACCATAAGAAACTCTATCTAATGGAATTTCTATTGCAATTTCGCAATCTTGACAGTAAACGTAAAATAAATGGAATTTTGAATACTTCCATGGTTGTATAAATAGCAAACGAATGAACTAATTTGGATAGTTATTCACTTCCATCAATCTCCTAACAATGTCAACGAAATGTCAACGTTATTAATGCCAACTATTAAGAGACACAATTTTCAAAGGTATTTTTCTGGGCAACTTAGTTGCAAAACGGTCATTAAACGAAGAACGTACATAAAAATTGACACACATCGTGCACATTGCCAAAATCTGACTGCACATCATAGATTTAATTTTAAATTCGGACATTCTCAGCTCTTAGAAGTACAAAAATATAGTAACAGTCATAAAAAGTTGTTTTTTTATGTATTTTAACCAATATCCGATGAAAGAAAATATTCAAAAAGTATTTTCCTTGAAACAAATAAATATTCTAAAAAAAATCTTTTCTCAGTGTACGTTTCCAAAATAAACAAACACTCGCATCAGTTTATTCAATCTTATTAAATCCATTAAATACCATACTTTCTGATTTTTGCTATTGAAGCAATAATTGATAATTCAAATGATGTATCAATAATTATTTTTCTTGCAATGTTGGCTATATCTATCAAATTGCTTTTAATGTAGCATATTTTGTTTACTACTCTACTACTACTACAAGGGTGGGTGCAGTGGAATTATACTTGCGTAATTATAAAGTGCTGGATAGTTAAGATTTACTAATATTGCAAGAATAATGACAGACAATAATCACGCAAAGAAGCATCAGTACACTGATCGCAAAATATACACAAATATAATAAAAAAAACTACATTAATTCAATAAACATTATATCAAAGTTCGTTCAACTAACACTTTTATCAATACAAAGTATGTGCATTTATTATATTAATAAATTATAGAATCATCATACAATAAACAAATTGTTGATATAATGAATTTTTATTATTCACTTGATTATGAATTTAATCAACAATAAATTATTAACTTTAAAATCGGTATACAAGTATAACATTAATGTGATTAAAGAAGTTTTTTGATACAAACAAAAAAGTAAGTTCATATTCTGACAGGGGTGTATCAATAAAAAAGTAATTTTGCTTGTGGTTTAACTACACGATATATCAAGCACAAACCCACCGAAACCGGATTTCATCATTAAAGAATAAAAAAAAGTTAAATTTAGAGCCAAAAATTCTTTAGTCCGGGCCTGATGCAAGGAAACGTCATGTTAAGCACCCGCTAAACGTGGTATTATGTATAAATACATTGCATCATTAGTATTATTCTTAATGGTATGCCTAAGTTCATTTAACGTCATTCTAAATAAATAAAGCCATCGGCCAGTGTGCCCTTGTAAAAATAGAAAACTGAGGTATTTAAAATTTCTTCTTTTTTATAAAATAAACATTCCTTTTTTGTTAAAAGCATTCTACGTAAGTCTACAAAGTATTATTTTTAATATCCTGATAAGACGTTCTAGTTTCACCGGATATGCGACTTCAGTAGTTACAAAAAACGTAAATATTTTTATTTTGCTTTGTCGAATCGAGAGTTAGTTGTTAATAAACGGTACCACATGAATCTGGGTTATTTCTTTTGGATTTTATTTAATTATATAACGCAAAATGAATTGAATCGAATTACACAGAAATAAATGTAGATACAGAAAATTTGCAAACACGCCTTTTTACTATGATATCGCGCGAGAATGAATCTATACATTCCCGCGCTTTTGCCGATGCATCAAACTTCGATTTTCTTTATATGAAACCACGATGGTCCTGAAAAGGATCGTTTTTTCGAGACGGGAAGAATTTAAATAAAATGTTCGAAGTGGCTTGCACTCCAAGCGGCGATCCAACACAAACTAACACAGCGGTAATGGCTGAATGATAGTGGTATGTGGGGGTATACTCGGGACAGCATTTAGGTTGGGCACAGGTGCGGCTCTAGCCCACGGCATTTATAAAAAAAAAAATTCTCGTTAATGCTTACAGATAGACCCCTTGTGCATTAAGACTTTTTGATGTATTATGATTACAGCTGCTACATATTATTATTATTTACCTCTAATATCTGATACACTGTATATAACTTGATTATCATATTCTAACCATGGTACATTGTATGAATTAAACCTTCTTTATTGCTTATAATGAAATTATACATTCCGTAATTAATTAATAGTTGTAGAAAACTAATGAATTATATATTATACCTATTTATTACTAAGTTTGCCAAATAATAAAACAGGTTTCGAAAATATGCAGTTAGTATAAGAGGTCCAAGTCTTTTACACAAACAGCACATTTTCGAAATCCGATTATACTATTTGGCAATCTTTAGTAATAATTAATTCGCCTTAATAATATAACCAACTTCAGAAAGGTGCAGCTACAGTGCAATAAATAAATTTACTTCTACCAATACTATTTATTGATAAATTTTAATATTAGTATACATTATTTATTTACAAATCAAATTATTATGTTCATTCTGTCAGCATTTCTTATGTGATTTAGTCTTTAGTTCGTACAAGCTTGCTACAAGCTATCCAATTCGCTGGGTAATAAGTTATCAAATCTTAACGACCGTATTCTATCTTTTATCCCGTCTTCAAAATCTGAAACACCAAATAGGTAATAAGTAATATTTGAGAAAAGAGTGTACATATACATTTATACATACAAAATTATTTGCAATATTTTTGTTTTGGGATTCTCCTTATCAGTGTAGCATATCTGTAAATTTATTACTTATAAATTTTCCCTTTTTTTACCATCCAATAAAATTTCTAAAATATGTTAAGAGTTTTATATTAAGGTACCTAGTTGTAGCTACAGTAATCTTAAATTACCAACTTTTCCGTTAGAAATCTATTAACTACCTGCTTTTATAACCGTGATGACGTTCCCGACAATAAATGAAAATCGTTTTCGATAAAATACTAAAACTATATTTATATTTAGGTTGTGCACATGTTTGGAATGTTTGACTAATGTATCAAGCTCGGCAAAATTAGTGTTACACATAAAACAAACACATACATACACCTACTTTAACGTTCACATACACGCAAAATGTCAAATATTGGATATCCATATATTGTTCATTACATATAAAGCTAGGTTAGGTATTTTGAATATCTGATATTAATTACGTATTTAACATGTTTTCAAGTAGGATTAAGAAATAAAAGAAAAGGGAGCGTACTAAATACCTTAATTTTGCCTGTAATAACACTAAACACTAAATTAGAAGCATACAGATAAATATGCAGAAAGATGCATTTATGCCTGGGTTGAAAGGACTATGTAGAATGTGAATCTGAAGTTCTGAAGAAACAATTTTAACAATTGCATACGCTATACCTGCAGAGAAAGAGTAAAACATAATATGTGTTAGAGTGAAATGATTGAAAACAATAATTAATACAATTAACTCAGTATTAAAAATACGTTATACCTCATAGAAATAATAAGATATTTAATTAAATTAATAGCGTACTACTTCAAATTAAACAAACTTCTTAATAATTTCTTTTTCTAGGAAGTAATAAACTTTATTTTGTTAATATAATAAAGTTACTTTTTCAACGTGACCGTCAATAAACAAAATTGTTCAATATAATAAAAAAATTATCCATACAATATATCTTTTTCTTATTTTAATAAACTCAACTCAATAAATGATGTTTATTAATTTTGTTTTTTCAGTGTACGTCGCCGCTAATAATGAAATTGCTTATTAAGATTTATTAACATGATCCATCGTAATGAACGGAAATATAGTTATAGCATTAGTATTTCAATAGAATCGGGTAACTTAACATCAACAATGCAACAAAATTAAAATATAAACTATCCTACCAGCAAAGAGAATACTTTTGTTTAAAAACAACCAAATAAAATGAAAAAAAGAATATTACAGGGTGACCATTTTCCGTGGCGTTGTATTAATTGCTGTATTAAAAAGTGAGAGGCTATTCGAAATATTATGCAACTTGCCTAAATACGCCTTCCGAAATGTCTAACGCATTTAAAATTAATGTTAGTAGAGTAGTTAAAATGTATTAAGATTACATAACTGCAGTAAACAACAATTATGAAGCAGGTATACATAGGAAGCCATTATCTAATTGGGTTAGTTTGTAGTAAAATTGAAAACAGCAATTTCATGATTGAATAACGTAATTACCTGTTGCACTACGTCAACTGCATCGTAGTGAATGAGTGCAATCTGTGAAAAAACAGCTAAAATCTGAATTTACTTGTGTAACGAGAAAAATTACGATTGAAATTAGGTACACTGCCGACTTATTATGCCGTTCGTCGGACAGGGGTAGTGACTATCAAACTACTCACCTTTTGCACAGGTGCACGTTCGGCTGGCGTCAGCTGTTCCAGGTAAATTATTTATTGGGATATACAGTTGTAAAATGCTTCGCATTTATGCAAATCAGGTAGATCTAAGATTATTTAATATCGAAAGGAAATCTTTAATATTTTGGTTTGAATGCAGTTTGAATTGAAATATTTGTTTTACAGCTTGAGACCAAGTGACTTTTTTTATAATAATAATAATTTATTGTCATAGGTTGTAAACAAAATTAGCACTTGTAAAGTAAATTAACAGAATTCATACACGCTACCTATCATTAGGAGAAGGAGGAAATGAGGTTAAAACTAAAGCTCTTACTTTATGTTTAAAAATAATCAAGTGAATGTATAAATAAATAACAAATCGAGTTGTATTAATTACTGGCTTATTTATATTAAATTTTATTTATATATAATTTATTTTTAAAACAGGAAATGTATTAGAAAACAAAAGAGTAACACTTCATAAGTTCATTACCTTTAGTTTCAATATATATTATTATTGTAATTACCCACAGGTAAGAAACACCATAAAATTCGTGTTCGTAAGAAAATCACACGTGTGCTACAGATCATTCATTTTCTTAAATGATGCAATTTACAGGGCAATTGTATTAAACGGAAATTTTAGTAAACAACATAAATTATTATCACATTACTACTTTATTAAAATTGTTATTTATTACAATTATGGTGTAAATCCCTTCATTTAACAAAATCGCTTAAAAGGATTATTGTATGACAACTATTCACAAATAATTGCAAGTGCGATTAAAGAAATATGGAAGGGTGGAAATAATATGCGATATAGAAACACCTAGTAATAGTGGGTAAATACCAGTTGCAATATTATTTTGTTTATTAGATTATATATTGTTTATATTTATTATTAGCATGTTCACTTAAATCAATAATACAACCAGGCCAAACATAGTTTATATTTTCATATGAATAGCAATTTTACAGCGTTACTTACACGTAGGTGGGGTCCTGCAATAGTAAATGCTAATAATTAAATATTATTGAAATCTCCATTTAAAAAAATAGTTATTAATAAACGCTTACAATAGCTAATATTTATTGAAGGTATATTTTCATGAAGTATCCTCTGTTATTTATTTATTTCCATGTGATTTGAAGTTTTAAGAGGCAATTAGATCCAAATTATGTAAGAGATATTTCAATTTAAAGCACATTCAAACCGCAATATACAACGTTTACTTGTGATATCAAATAATCCAATTTTTCTACCTGATTTGCATAATTGCGGAAGGTTTTGCAACTATATACCCCAACAAATCATTCTACGTGGAACACGAACGCGCATACTGTCCAAATGGTAAGTAGTTTTGATAGCCACCGCGCTGTAGCGACGACATTAAATAAAATCGGGCCAGTGTACATATCGCAATTTTACATCGCACCACCATATCATCTCTATTTTTTTGTAATAATGTCTTTACCATAGCTTCAAAAGAAATATATAGCAATATATCACGGACAGAGAAATGTTTCTAATTTTTGAGATATCGCAAAAAGTAGCTAACTCAATTCGATAAAACATTGTTTGCAACTGTTTGCACCTTTTTTTAAATCGTTTGTGCTTCAGCGAAGCCAGAGGTACTTCTTTTCAATATTTATGTTTACATTTTTGTCTTAATGAACAAGGAAAACATATGAATACCAATATCCTGCATTTTTCCAATTTGGATCAAGCAACCTACAGCATGTGACCATTATTTATTAATTAACTATGTATTTAATTTTTACTTTGTGACACCTTTAGGTATATCTTATATATATGCATGTTGTTTTAAACCAAGTCTTATTTATATTTCTATATCTTTGATTACAGATACCGGTTGTAAATGTATGCATTTAATATTAATACTTTTTATTATTAATTATTATGGACCCTGCAGCGATATTATAAAGAGATATAGCGGCAATTGAGGTCTAGCCAGCACTTTCAACGCATCGAATCAATGGCATACCCGTTGTGCGGTATCTCAAACATTACACAAATTTCTCTCTTGACACATATTTTGAAATTGTCTCCCCATACAGCACTTTCATGCAATTACATATTCAAATACATAACAATATTGCATTTACATTACATTTAATTAACATAAGAAATATACGTGTTAATTATGTATTAATGCAATATGTTGGATGTATCCAAGTGAAAATACATATGCATATAATACATAACAAGGTATACTCGCATATTATATAAATATATTAAAGATCAAACATGTAGTGATAAATATTGGACAAAACAAATAAATAATCCGCCATCATTCAGTTGGTGATTGGTGCATCTAACCGTAGCATGCAGTATTATCATTTACCAAAAAAACTTGATAAGTTATAATGTCGGTGATCGGATTGAATAGTATATTATATGTGTGAAAATAAATTTAGTAAGTTAAAGGTAATTTTTGGATTTGTAATAGATTAGCATTTCCATACGATTGTAACGTACAATATTAAATGCGTAATTGATTATGATTGCGTTATTTTTCAGAGTTAATTTTTAATATTCACATATTTGCAAATTTGACTTTATATTAATAATTTACATATTTCAAATTATTGTAGAGAGACTTTTTGAAATTGGAAAGGTGGGGACAAATGCTATAGCATGTGATAAAAAAAAATTTTCAAAGCATGATGAAAGGATGACATATTAACATCATATAGTTGAAAGGAAGCTCGAGGAAAAAAAAACATTTCGAAATTTTAAATGTTAAATCAATTATAGGTAAGACTTCGAGTATACGTCGTTATAGAATTTTTTGAATTAACAATTGTTATGATAATAATGTTCATGATATCCTATGTACAGTATTATAAATGCATATATTCTTAGTGTACTGTTGTTCCATTGCACATAGAATTCAAACGAAGAATGTTACAAACCTCATGATTATTGGATGTTCAAGTTTCTACAGTGTCACAGAAAGCGTGAGTAAATTATATTTAATTTATAAATATTAATATTATAAAAGTCGATTATGACGTCTTTTAATGCATTTTTCAGAATAGCCTTTATAAATCATTGTATTGTTCTTTATCCAATAAAATTAAAAAATATAAAAATTTGAAAACTCGAGTGATAATAGTCATAGAAAACTTTCTTTTTGCCTTTTATATTTCATAATAATAATACATATTAAACATCAATTTCTGATGTTTCAAAGACAAAGAAAAACAAACTATCATACTGTTAACACAAGATGATGAAGGATATTAAATACTACATAAAATAACATAATATTTTATAAAAAATATATATAAATATTAAAAATAAATAAGTTAACAGAAAAAAGAGTTATATCTTATTTAGTTTTAAAATAGTTTTTTCAGATTACACGGAGAAACATTTATTTTGTTTTTAATGGTGTTGAAAAGATCTCTCGTAATACTATTGTATCGCGGCTAGAAAACGCTCTGCATCGTTTTGAATAAATAACCTATACAGTTGTTCCACATTTTTCCATTATTCGGAACTAAAGGTAAAAGTGCAAAAATCATTGAAACTGAGCAATGTAGTAAATCTGCTTATAACACCATCGTAAAAGCCTCTTACTTGCTGAAAATTGGGGAACATTTAAAAAAAAAAAGTGGAAAGAGAGGAAAACACTATTTATAAGGACAGAATTTTTTTTTGTCGTCCATTTCCACTGGATTACTGCACTCTTTATTCCTTAATTTCGAGTAAATACGTGAAATAATTGACATCTGTAAACATTAGAGAGTATTTGCAAATAGAGATACGATAATTATAATTACATATGACACGTAGGAAATATATAACATACGTATCTGTATTTAGATAAATTACATCTATAGCGCGGAATTTATCCGATTAATCGCATTATACAAATACTATATGAAAGCTGTGTATCGCTATAGGAAATATTAAGTTTTATCTACTCTATGTACTGAAGTCTAAAATCAACGGGTCTACTTCGGTTTGTTGAGTCACGATGTAAAAAGAGGTACAGCGAAACAAACGATGCTCTTTGCAAGACGTTGTCCGTTTTTGAAGAAACTTGTTCCTACTTGCTGACATTTTTTTAACCCTTTCTATTTTGTTAACGTTCGAGTACAAAACGAAATGAAGGCGGTACAAACGGTTACAAACAATGACAATCAAACCGTACTACGTTTTTTTTTTTAAAAATAAAGTTGCTCACACCGGCGAAACTACGTGCCTAAAATCGACGCACATTTTTAACATTGAATTACCAATCTTTTTTAATCATGATCTGTGGTCGCAGTCGTCGCAGAGCCATCGCAAGTACTCGCTGTTGAAACGCGTCAAACGAAATCGTTCGAATCAGGATGTATCAATATAGAGGTAAATACAATATATCTAGCAGCTGTAATCATGTAACGATACAAAAAGTCTTAATGCACAAGGGTCTATCTGTAATCATTAACGAGAAAAAAATATTTTGTAAACTGCCTGGGCCTAGAGTCGGACCTGTGCCCAACCTAAAATGCTGTCCCGAGTATAACCCAATACCACTATCATTCAGGCCATTACCGCTGTTAGTGTTTGTGTGGATCGCCGCTTGGAGTGCAATCCACTTCGAACATTTTATTTAAATTCTTCCCGTCTAGAAAAAAGCGATTCTTTTCAAACATCGTGATTCATATAGAAAATCGAAGCTTGATGCATCGGCAAAAGCGCGAATGTATAGATTCATTGTCGCGCGACATCATAGAAAAAAGGTGTGTGTTTGCAACATTTTCTGTATTGACTTTATTTCTGTGTAATTCGATCAATTCATTTTGCGTTATTTGATTAAATAAATCAAAAAAAAGTAACTCAGATTCATTGGTACCGTCTATTAACAACTACCTCTCGATTCGACAAAGCAAAAGAAAAATATTTCCGTTTTTTGCAACTACTGAAGTCGCATATCCGGTGAAATTCGAACGTCTTATCAGGATATTAAAAATAATATTTTGTAGACTTACATAGAATGCTCTTAACAAAAAAAAGGAATGTTTATTTTATAAAAAAAAGAAATTTAAAATGGCTCAGTCTTTGCTATTTTTTACAAGGGCCACTGCCGATTGGCCTTTATTTATTCAGAATGACGTTAATGACCTACGGCATACCATTAGAATAATACTAATGAGTGCAATGAATTTATACATGATACCAACTTTAGCGGGTGCTTAACAGACGTTTCCTTGCATCAGGCCCGACTACAAAGAAGTTTTGGCTCTAAATTTTGTTGTTTTTTCATTTTTTATGATGAAATCTGGTTTCGGTGGGTTTGTGCTTTATATGTCGTGTAGTTAACACCCAAGCAAAAGGCTCTGCTCCGATAAGCCATAAAAAGTGCCCCTAAAGCTATCGGCTGAATTAAAGCAAATGGTACTACTGTCACACCATACTATAAATACCAAAATTAGCTCAATCGATGCCACGCCATTCGAGATATTAGCATAAGGGGGAAAAATATTTTTTTCTCCGGAATTACTTAGACTATCACGTTCAAAAAAATTATGCAAGTAAACACTGATATAGGAACCATTCTAATAAAAAATCAAGAACTAATTCCCTCCACTCAGTTCAAAGTTATTATATTTTTTCCCTTTTTAGGGATGTTTTTTTTTGAGTTTGGTTAAGGTGCCAACTTGGCTTTTTGTTAATTAGATCATAATGCAGTTAAGGTTTATAATATATTTTTAGTGATAGATTTTATAGGTAAAAAAAATCAAGTCGAATTGTTAAAGTCCAACTTGAAAAAAGCATCCCCCAAAAGGTACAAATAAAGCTTTGACAGGCGTGTGCGGAATTAAATATTATTTGTATTGTTACAGGTTACTTCTTTTAAAAATGTCGATGCTTTTATAGATACTACTAACTTTGGAACTGAGTGTAGGGAATTAGTCTGATTTTTATAGAATGCCCATAATCAGTGTTACGATTACGTACGTTTTTTTTGAACGTGATAGCTAAGTACTCTGACCAAAAATTTGAGATTTTTCAGCCCTTATGCTAATATCCTCGAATGGGGGGCATCGATTGACTAATTTTGTATTAAAAGTATGTGCGACAGTAGTACTCATTTGCTTTAAATTTCACCCGATAGCTTTAGGGGCACTTTTCAATGGCTTATCGGAGCAGAGCCTTTACTTTTTTATTTGATACACCCTGTATAAAATACATAAAAGCAGTGATGCGATGCATGCGCAGTCCTTCGCGTGCACGCATCACCAACTCACCCTTAAGCAAAGGAAAACATAGTGTGTAAAACAGACCCAAAACTAAAATAATTCAAAAGAAGGTCAAGGATGGACAAAAAAAAGGAGTATTAAGAATATATTTAAATATTTTTGGCTCAACTCATCGATTAGTATTCTTTGAACTGATTGTGCTGTAATTTTAACCTAGCAAATAGTGCTATCACCATTATTTAATGCTTGCGTCACTTGGGAATAAAAATAAAGGATGAAAAGTAGATTTTTGAATTATTATGTATAAATTGAATGATAAAAAAAAATAATCAGATTGGTTCGCCCTATAGTGGGTTTTATGGCACTTA